>NDXB01013666.1:35466-59205 GCA_002631895.1 Agapornis roseicollis
TTGAAAAAAAAAAAAAAAAACAAACCAAACATTCAGAATTAACAGATTGTGTAAAAATACTCAAAGTGTCCATTATATAAAGAGATTTTCCTTTTTTGTAACTTGAAGAATTAAACTAGATATGACTTAACATGTTTAATAGAGTAAAAGAGAACATGACAGCAAAATGCCATAGAATTGTTTGAAAACTAAATTGACAGGTTATTTGCATTTAAGTGCCCAAACATATGTTGGGTTGGGGGGGAAGAGTTGTTAATTGAGTAAAATTCTGAACAAAGTGCGAAACTAGAGCTAATCATGCATATTGTTAATGGAAAGAAATGGTTCTTTCTTATAGAGTTTATAGAGAACTAAAATTAGTGAAAATTAACCTTACTGCTAGTTATCAGCTGTAAACAACATTATCCATGTAATGCAGCTTACTCCACAATTTCTAAATCTACAGTTTCTTTTTTTGTGCTGTATATATGAGTTTTCGGAATACCAGCATGAGCCCTGAAATAATGTTTCCTTAAATAAGTTTTTTTTTCTCAGCTGCAGTTGTCCCACACCTTATTGTACAGCAAGAACATATCACTGTAGTTTTCCTTTGTTTCTGTCCAAGTACTGTGAAACCCTCTGTATCAACTTTCAAGGCAGTCTTTGCTTAGGACAATGTTTGATGTCAGAAAGGGTCTTTGTTCTCCAGGTGTATCTGAAATACAAGAACCAAAATTCATGAAGTAATGTTAAGGCAGAGAAAAAGCATTTGGGAGATAGAGAACTGCAAGTTTGTATTTAGTTTCTTTAAAAAAAACAGATATCGTGAGGTGTAATTAAGATTGATTCCACCAAGAAAGACTGAATCTGAGCAAAAGAACAGAAATGCCTTGTAATGATATCTCCATAATCTGCCTTTAATAGGAAAGCTTTAGTAATGTTAATAGCCATAATGGCCTTTTAGTCCTGTCATCTGATACGGTTTAAACCCAGCTGGTAACTCAGTACCATGCAGCTGTTTGTTCACCCCTTACTCCCTGTTCTCCAGGCAGGATGAACAGGAGTATCAAAGAATGTAAACCCACAGGCTGAGAATAGAACTGTTTAATAACCTAAAATAAAGTAAAATGTAGAGATAATTGAAAGTATACCAACAATAAAAATACTGATAAAAACAGGAAATAACAAAAAAAGAGATGAAAGCTCAGAAAATGCAAGTGATGCAAAATGCAATTACTCATGACTTGCTGACTGAGAAGCAGCCCAACACAACCAGTGATCGACCCGTTCTGGGTAACTCCCGCCAGCTTATATACTGGGCATGATGTGCTGCAGTATGGATTACCCCTTTAGCTAGTTTGGGTCAGGTGTCCTGTCTCTGCTCTGTCCCAGCATCTTGTGCCTCTCCTCACTGACAGAGCATGAGAGACTGAAAAGACTGGTTTAGAGTAAGCACTAAGCAACAACTAAAACATTCATGTGTTATCAGCATTGTCCTCAGACAGCTGAAGCACAGCACTGCATTATCTACTAGGAAGAAAAATGACATAACAGAAAGTAAGATGAGAAATATCTGCCTTAAAAATCTGGAAAACACTCAAAGCCTTTTTAATTATTATGCTTTCATATATATATATCACTATCAAAAACAAATTACTAAATTTGAACTGAGAACATTTAACTCTTAAAACACAGATTTGCATTTCCTAAGTAACGTGTGATTTACTAGGAAAGTGATTTTTAAAAAGTAACTCACATGGGTTTAGTAATAGTACATAGTACAAAAGCCAGCAGCAGTCTGTGTACATTAATACTACCCATTAATTAATATGTCCTCTCACTAATTTAATAATTTTAAATTAGCAGAACTTCTTAGGAGAGCAGATTATTTTCATGGGAAGCTAATACCCTTTCTAGTCAGCAGCATGGGAAAGATAGGAATGAAAGCATGACTGAGTGAAAATGTAGCTGGTTATGAAAGCAAAGCTTGGAATCATTAATTTACTAAAAAAAAGCAACAAAAAACCACCAAACTGAAACCTCAGGACTACCACATTTTAAAACTCTTAGGTTTTGCTAAATGGACCAGGAAGATCAAAATACCTATAATAATGGAATGACCTTGTTTTTTTATAATCTTGTGGAAGAGAGATGCCCTCACCATTCAAATACAGGAAAAATAATCACTTCCAGAACTGCAAGTAAAGTGAGCTTGAAGTATATTCTTGTGTAGTACTTTTGGACTGCCAATGCTTTGGAGCACTCCTTGATAAGAGCAATTAAGAATTTTCTTTCCTAATGCTGACTTACAAGAATTGCCTTTTTGATAGTTCAATCTTCTATAATGGACAGATGAGCTTGCCTTCTGTCATCTCAAACATAGGTTTTGGCAATATATTAACAAAACATCTATTTCTGAAAGATTTAAGTTCTTATATCTAGTGACATCAAATAAGACACCAGTGATCCAGAGAGTGTGATACTAAATGACAGCATCCAAAGA
Source organism: Agapornis roseicollis (assembly GCA_002631895.1). Taxonomy (NCBI): domain Eukaryota; kingdom Metazoa; phylum Chordata; class Aves; order Psittaciformes; family Psittacidae; genus Agapornis; species Agapornis roseicollis. The sequence goes on from NDXB01013666.1 coordinate 37,949, forward strand.
CCACGATTGGTGAGAGCTGTTTGCTGAATGCTTGCGTGGTATGGGGGATTGTTGTGGTTTAACAAGGATAAACAGGTTTCAGAACTGCCTTCTAAATTGTACCAATGAATAGTTTAGCATAGTGTAAGTACCACTGTGCCAAGATCTGGTCGAATACAGAATCACATGGCAGCTGCCCTGGGCTTATTTTCCTGGGAGTACTTGCCAAGTCCAGTCTCCTGTCATGTACTTTCCACTAGAGCTTGACATCTAGGGCTGCTGGGGAAAAGGTCATATACGTCAGCGCAGAATCTTAGATGTTTTATTTTGCACTGTTAATCTTTACTAGGTAAAAACATTTCCCATGATCTTAAAGCAGTTCTATTTGTAGCATGTTAATAGATTTATTGCAAATGTCTAATTTTTATCTTTGGCCATATATTCGCACACGGACTAGACAAAGATTATTATATCTCTTTAATTCTTGCTATAAATTCCTTCCTTTAAAAAGCTGCCAATATTCAGGTGGATAGAATGATAAAAGGCTATAGGAACTTTTCATTTACTGTAAACATTTGTGTATAAAATACTGTAAACACTTGTGTGTAAAATATATAAGTTTGAATTGAGACTGCAGTACTTAAGTGCTTCATTACAGAAAGGCAAGAAATACCTTTCATTTTTGTTCTGAAATGGACAGCCAGAGGAACTAGTGTAACTTCTGGCTTCTGGCCACTTTGTCTGCTCCAGAGGAGGACCTGTCATTTTCAGCATTCTTTTTTTTTCTCCTCCACACCTCCCCTGGCCCACACACCTGAAAAATCAGGAGAATGTTCTTGCATTATATGTAGTCTACTGTTTTTTGCTGGGACTTATCCATAGCTACATTTCTCAATAACAGATTGTGTGAGACAATATTTTGGAATTGTGCTGAAAACAGTTGATAACATATCATTGTTGTAGGTACTGCTGAGCAGTGTTTCTACATTGTCAAGTCCTTTTCTGCTTCTCACACTGTGCTACAAAAAGTAGTCTGGGGGTACACCAGAAGCTGGGAGGGACATAGAGAGGACAGTTGACCCCAACTGTCCAAAAGGACATCCCATTCCATGTGGCTGTGTGCTCAGCAATGGAAGCTGTGTGGATGGAGCTCTGCATGCCTGGGGATGGCTGAACACCTGCCTGCTAGTGGGAAGCAGTGAATGAATTCCTTGTTTTGCTTTGCTTGTGTGTGTGGCCTTTGCTTTCTCTATTAAACTGTCTTTATCTCAACCTACCAGTTTTCTCACTTTTAGCCTTTTGTTCCTCTCACACATCCCATGGTGGGGTGGAAACAAGCAGCTGTGTGGGGCTTAGCTGCCTACCAGGAAGTGGTCAGTGGCTGCCTACAGAGAGACCTATGATGTGTTGGTTGTCAATTAGTATTTTCTAAAGTACTTTGAGATGTTTAGACGGAAGATGAGTGACACTTATTATGTAGGAAAATTACAGAAAGAAAAGTGCATCACCATATCTCTCATAATGAATGTCTTAAAAAAATTTCAAAGAATTTTGTGTATTGCATTTTCATTTTATTTTGATAAAATGAGTTTTAACCATTAGATCACCACCAAGACATGTATAATTTTAATTCTCTATTTGTCTTATTGGAAACCTGTGCTTTTCATCTTTCTAATAGCTGTGTAAAGAGGCACCAGCTACTAGGAAGAAAAATACAGCTGAAACCAGGATGCTCTTGAAATTTCAGATTCTCCATTTAACTATTTTGCTTGCAAGCTGACCCTCAAAGCCTTCTTGCCTTCCCAAATTACAGATGTTATCATTGTAATGTATTGCAGTATAACCATTCTTTTTTAGCATTTGCACCTACAGGTAATTCTAGTGGGATATTCTTTATTGATGAATATAGTGAACTATGTAAATAATAAATAAACTGTTTTGAGTTTAGAATTTAAAACTTATTCATATCTTCTGTTTTTTACACAGGTGATAGATGTGAAGTAAATATAGATGAATGTATGTCTACTCCTTGCCTCAACAATGGAAGTTGCATTGATGATGTCAGTTTTTATAAGTGTCACTGTAGAAGAGGTTTCATTGGAACAAACTGCGAGATCAATGTTAATGAATGCTTGCCAGATCCTTGTCTTCATGGAAGGTGGCTATCTTTATTTAACTATTATCACCTCCAAGATAATGTGCCTAACTAGCAATATTTAAGATTTACTGATATGGGAAGGTTGATAAATATACTCTTAATTATGTTCCTCTATAAAATAAGAGTACTAGCAACTTAAAGATGATAGATGTTGCTTGCTTAAGCTGCTTTATTGTCTCAGTTTCTCTTTCGTTTTTATTCATTAGCATAAACCAGTTTTCAGTATGTGTGGTTTAATTAGAGTTTAATATACTTAAAAACAAATCTTCAGCTGTTACATGCCAAGAAATTGAAGTGGGAAGACATCTTTGAATATGGCAATCAGGATCCTTATAAAACTCCTCAGCACCCATAGCATATGCATTTAAGCCCCATGATTAAAACTAAATGCTATGTATTTCAGTAGGTTACATCAGACCATTGTTTGAGAATGTATGGAATGATACTACTAGTGCTGAATCTAGAATTACATAGCTTCATCTGAATAACACTATTTTGTATTTCAGATGTATAGATCTCATTGATGGCTATCAATGCTCTTGTGAATCAGGATGGACCAGCTCAAGATGTGAGATAAATATTAATGTATGTGTTCAAATTTTATTTTAATCATAGGGGAAAGGGTAATATGCTGCTTGAAACTCATTTTTCATTTAAGTAACTTCTGAACCAGCCAGTTTATTGAAAATGCATGACAAATTCAGTTGTTTCAAATCATTCTGAAAAGTTCATTATTTATAGCTTACATGAAATATTTTAGAAAAGACCATTGAGAAAATGTTTAAAAGTGGAGTGTGCGTGATAAATGTGAAAAGCCACAGCAAGATAAGCCAACATTTTCCCTCAGTTCAGCATGGATGACAAAACTACCCAATTTACATTGCAAACCCCATTTGCTGTAGCTTAATTGTATGTTTGAATAGTAAAACTCAAGATGCGAAGTGCTGCAGTGAAAGTAGGCATAACTAGTGTTTAAATTTTCAAAATCCAGGTAACTGTAGAATCCTATGATACAGAATGGTAGCATACAAAATACACTGCCCACTTCCTCCTCTTAAATTCAGGAATAGTTTTACTTTATCACGGGGAATGGCAGTGTATAAGAAGGCATCTGTATACGCGAGTCTGTGCCATGAAGATTCCCGTGGTCAGCAAACCAAATTATAGAAGATGTCATCTGGTATAACAAGGAACAGCCCTTACAATATTGGCCGCACTTCGGGGGAAGTATTGAGTTTGTTTGGACTTTTTCAGATTTTGTGCCAAAATGTTTAATAAGATCTTGGGACATGATCCTTTCAAATGTATTTGCTTTCATGAGAAAGTCTAGCTTGAGATCTGCCTCCCTTTGTGCTATCTGGCATCTCTCATTGTGCTTCTGAATTGTCAAAAACACATTCCAAAATGTTATCTAAACTTCTTTTTAACTTATGTATGCATGTAAGAACCTTTCATGATTTTTATATATAGCTAAAGGTATTAAAATACTTCAGCTCTATAACTTTTCTTTTGAAAACCTGTTACAGTCTTGCACAAGGAATAAACCTAGCTGGAATATTATCTTCCAACTACCTTTACAGAAAGAAAAAGTCAGAAAATAAGTAATTCAGTTCAAAAGAGTGCACATCATGATATGATACTGCAAATCTGTATTATTATCAGCTGTTGCCAGTGCTAATACAAAATACTTTCAGGTAATATTTTGTCTGGCAAAATCCATGATTTACACTTTACTCCTTTTAAGAGAATGAGAGATTAAATGATCTGTAGACAACTGCATAAAGTAATATTCAAAAGATAACCATATTTCATGTTGAGGTGTTTGGCAATGCATAGATTAGAAACTTGTAGAAAGAAACAGTATACATATATATTTGGCAGATAAGTCTGTCAGAGTGATGGCTATATTTTTTGATACTCATTCTATTTGCATGCAGTGCAATTCCCAGATTAGACTATAATGCAGGTGTCATACTTTTAAAGGCTCTAACACTGCATTCATCTTGCTCAGGCAGATACCATGCCTATGCAAGTCTTACAGTGATTATTAACAGGGCTGTCTGATTGTGTACATGTGTGCACATCTGGATAATCATGGTAGGATCATGCTCTATAATTGTTTAAAAGAATAATCAGGAATCAAGCCAGGTAAATATACTTCAATATCTTCTTCCCTTGAAGATAAATATCTTCATATTAAGGACCATGCAGCAGCACTGTGTGTAGGTGCCAAGGTTTTGTTCAGAAGGGAGGTTGCAGACTGGCTAGGGCTGCCCTGTGCTGGACACAGCCTGTTCTAGTCAGCTTCAGTGGACCCACTGCAGGACACAGCAGAGTCCCTCCCCCAAGACGGTGGCACCTCTATGGAAACATATTTAAGAAAGGGTAAAAAACACTGCCCAGCAGAGAGGAGTGAGGAAAGAAAGTGTGAGGAAAAAAAAAAAAAAGCAGACACCAAGGTCAGGGAAGGAGAGGATGAAGGTGCTCTAGGTGCTGGAGCAGAGGTTCCCCTACAGCCAGTGGAGAGAACCATGGTGGAGCAGGTATTTCCCTGTAGTCCATGGAGAAGACCATGCAGACCCATGTTGTAGCTCATGAAGAACCCTATGCCGCATGTGGATATGGCCTAGAAGAGCTGCAGCCCATGGAGTGCTTGTACAGGAGCAGGCTCCAAGCAGAACCTGTGAGAGGGACCTACACATGAACAGGTGAAAAGTGTGAGAGGAAAGGAGCAACAAAGAGGATTTATTATGGACTGACTACAAACCCCATTCCCCACCCAACCTCCACAGCTTAGGATGAAAGGAGAAAGCAGAAGAGTTGGGAATGGAGGGGTGAACTTGAGCCTGGGACAAAGTGAGGGTGGTTTTAGGTTTTTGGGTTTTGATGTCCAAAAGTCAATTTCTAATTAACAATAACTTAAATTAATATTTCCCAACCTGAGTCTGTTTTGCTGGTGACAGTAATTTTTAAGTGATCTCTGTCCTTATCAACATGTGACTTTTATCATTTTACTTTCCTCCTTGTCCAGTTAAGGAGGGAAAGTGAGAGATTAGGTGGGCAGGCATTGTACAGCAAGGAAAAGTCAGCAACTAAGCTGATTCAAATAACCAATTTAAAATATATATTCATGGGTATATGTATATTTCTCTAGACATACTTGGATGTCTTTTATTTTTCTTGGATTTTTTTATCCTCTATATGAATTGCAATATCGTTTGCAAGAAAATGCACTTCAAGGCTTTCTCAGGTTGCCTAATAGTTTTAGGAAAAAGATAAACACTTTATATACACAGCCTGTAGATTTTGCATACTTAATATGGAGTGTGAATATTGGAACTTCCTTATCTACTACAGTTCTCATTGATTTTTCATTTATGGATTTCATTCAAGAAAGAGCAAAAAAAAAAAAAACAAAAAAATAAAAAANGGTTGCCTAATAGTTTTAGGAAAAAGATAAACACTTTATATACACAGCCTGTAGATTTTGCATACTTAATATGGAGTGTGAATATTGGAACTTCCTTATCTACTACAGTTCTCATTGATTTTTCATTTATGGATTTCATTCAAGAAAGAGCAAAAAAAAAAAAACCCACTACATGAATTAGTTGCAGTACACAATTCCCTTTGAAATTTGCATATTTCTGAAATAAATAAAAATTCATAACTGAAAATTGTTCTTTTCAGTCTGATAAACATAAACATAAATTGTTGATATGGTCAGTAGTAGTACTTATGGTTAGTAATAGATAAAATTTCTTTGGGTTTTTTTTTTTTTTGCTGTGACTGAATAGAAGTCATCGGCAGTTGTGATTCTTCCATGTTCAGCTAAGGCTGTCTCATGCTGTCAAAAAGAGAGCAGAAAGCATTTTGAGTCTTTACACAGGATATTCAGCTTGTTGGTGCTTCTCCCTCTGTCTAATAGAAAGCCGTGATCAGACAGCTTCCTAGTATTACTTTGTTTTGTCTGGTTTTACTGATCTTTCTCTCTATTTTCATGAAAGACTTAATCAAGGGGGAGATCAGGAAAAACAACTAATTTTCTACACAAAGGCATCAGAGCCCAATGCACGCATGAAGTCAGATAACAGTGTTCTGCTAGTCCAAACAAATAAGCAATTATTCACCAGGACTTACCATATTAGACATGAGACTTAACAGACATGTAATTATCTGTATTTTGATTGGGAAGGACAGTAGGATTCAGCTTGCCTAACTTGAGGTGTCTTCGTGAAAGCTAGATGTCTGTGAACTTCTTATACTCCATGATAATATGGTGGATATTTACTGAGATCTGCAGAGCTGTTCAGCTGATTTTAAAATGGACATCTGCATTTCATTAGTGAGTCTAGATTCCACTGACTGAGCTGACTGGGTCTTAATGGACTATAATAGCCAGAGAGTAGAATATCCCCCCAAGAATTCTGGCTGTATATGTTTAGCATATACATGTAGGGCAATCATTCATGAACATAGGAAAATCCTCAGATGAGCTGAAGGCTCTTGTTTGTACTGGGTGGGACTTCATACTCTCAAGTATTTTTGCCTATTGTTAAATAGTTTAAAGAGGGTTGAGCAAAGTAAGTAGTTTCATGAAAGAAGTTAAACCAATGTAAACTTCCAAAACATAATGTAATTTATGCTCTATATTCAGATTCTATTAAATGGAGAATTAATAGAAAAATAGAGAATAGAAATTGCAGAAATAGAGAAATGCATGAGGCCTACAAGAATGTTGCAGAGGAGTTTCACCGATAAAGTGGTAAGCCCTCTGATGACATTTCACTGAAAGGCATATTTCTGATCTCTTACATAAGAAAAGCCTGTAAACAGATGCTCACAGTATGCTCTTGCAACAAGGATGCCCTAACAACAGAGAGTATCTTAAAAACAGAACTATTTGACTACTTGGTACATAGGTAACTGGCTTTATGACATCAGAGAAGCCTTGTACGCAGATGCTAGATGGTAGATCTCAAAATTTTTCTAGAGACATTACTTGGGTATGCTGAAAAGAAGCTGATAAATGTGACCTGTGTTGATAACCACTAATGGAGGGAAGTGTAGGAAGGGTATTCTTGAGGTTACAAATTCAGGCTGGGCATGTCTAGGATATGCATCTAGCTTTCTTCGAAACATTGCCAAGTCCATGTAAAACCTTAGAGGGAGACAGAGATTGAGCCCCAGTACATGATTAATATCTTGGTAGAGACAAAAGCAATTCAAATGCATTTGAAAATAGAAAACCTTTTGAAATTTAAGAAACCGGTACAGGAATGGATTGCACCTTTATCATTATGGAACCAGGCTATTGAATGAAAATGAAAATGGTTGTCAGGGGATATTTAAATTAGATGCCTGGGAAATGCTGACACATATAGAAGAGTACTGTATATGAATGATAAAACTGAAAATCTGAATATGACTAATGTTCAGTGTACCTCTGAGAAGACTCAAGAGGTGTTAATGACAGAGATTATGTCTATTAGGGACTATAATACACCTGGGTTTGTGACAGTAACATGAAAGAGCATGCCAAATAAATCCAGTGAATAGATACTCAATTTGAAGAAAGGAAACCATGTGAAAATGAGGTGCATTGTCAAATGACTTAAAAGGAGCATGCCAAAACCACAAGAAACTTACAGGCAGACTCAAGGCTATCAAACAAATAATTTGTTAAAAGTCCAGGTAAAATGTGTGCCACAATTCAAGAACACAAAGTGGTTCAAAGTCCCTGGATGACTTAAGGAAGAAACATAAGGATTTCACAGGGAAAAATTGGCATTCTAACAAATGGAAAGCTTGCCCACATAGGAAGAACAGAAAAGGCTGTAAAACATGTTAGTTCAAATATTGGCAGGAAGATCAAAAAGCTGAAACATAAAAAGTGCCTCTTACAGCTACTCTAACTTATAAAAAGCTCTTTGCATCTATCAAAATCAGGAATTCAGGAAGGGAGCTGGTGGGATTGCTTGATGGCTAAAGTGTAAAATGGGCAATAAGGCAGGGTCACAGCTAGAGAAGCACAGTGGATTCTTTGCATTTGAGGAATGCAGAAAGACCTCACAAAATGGAAAGAGTGAAAAGGTGGTGGATAATCATCAGTGTAAGACAGCAATCTAGAAAAGTATAGCTATGTACAGCTGAATTCGGAACTCTCAGTTACACCTCGGAAAGGAAGGCTTGGATCAATCATTGATAGTTCTCTGAAACTATTCTGTTTGGAAAAAGTTGAGGGGAAGACAAAGTTTAGAAAACTATGACACTGGTAGAGAAACTTAAATGGAAAATTTCTTCACAAAATTCTATAGTAAGAGAATGGGGAAGACATGATGAAAAGAATTGGAGAAACATTTTAAAATGCTTTCATGGGAAGCAGAAAACATCAAGAACTTGCATCCACAGAAGACCAGGGAGGCAGGTGATTTCTTAGTAGGGTCAGAAAAATTAAGCAAGTCATGGATTATAGGTCCACAAATGAATGATAAAACGAACCAGTCAGGGAAGTACTGTTTACCATGTCTGATTAGACAGTTCTGCTCACTAGGAGGATTCATGGGACGTAGACTGTAGATAGTGGCAAATTTCACATGATTTTTCTAAAGTGGCTTTTTCTCCACCACTGTTATAGACAGAAATCTGGGCTAAATGGAGCACTGGTCTGATCCAGTATGTTCCTGCTTTTCATTGTTACTTAAAAATATAGATTTATATTTATTATTTTTATATTTTCCTTGTATCTATAATCCAAAATTTCAAAGCAAAATATTTTTGTCATTTTCAAATCACTTTGAATTGAGTGCTGCGGAATAAAAACAACACTCTAAAATATGGAAACCAGTTTCCCTATTTCATTCCACAGAATTGTAGAATCATAGAATAGTAAGGGTTGGAAAGGACCTTAAGATCATTTAGTTCCAATCTGCCTGTCATAAGCAGGAACACCTCACACTAAACCATGCCACCCAAGGCTTCGTCCAACCTGGCCTTGAATACCACTGGGGATGGAACACTCACAACTTCCCTCTCCAACCCATTCCAGTGCCTCACCACCCTCATAGGAAAGAATTTCTTCCTTAGATCCAATCTAAACCTCTCCTGTTTAAGTCTGAATTCATTACTTCTTGTCCTGTCACTACAGTCCCTAATGAAGAGCCCCTCCCCAGCATCCCTATAGGCCCCCTTCAGATACTGGAAGGTTGCTATGAGGTCTCCACGCAGCCTTCTCTTCTCCAGGCTGAACAGCCCCAACTTTCGCAGCCTGTCTTCATATGGCCCTCCTCTGGACTTGTTTCAACAGCTCCATGTCCTTTTTATGCTGAGGACACCAGAACTGCACTCAATACTCCAAGTGAGGTCTCACGGGAGCAAAGAATGTTGTATGTGTATTTAATCCACAAAATGAAAAAGCATTGGGAAGTTAATAAGTGATAATTTTAACAAACAATTTACAGAAAAAATAGAGTAATTATTTTACTGGCTAGAAAAATACACTTCGTAGTTTTGTTAAAGTTAAAATAGAAATAGATGGGNCCCAACTTTCCTGTCTTCATATGGCCCTCCTCTGGACTTGTTTCAACAGCTCCATGTCCTTTTTATGCTGAGGACACCAGAACTGCACTCAATACTCCAAGTGAGGTCTCACGGGAGCAAAGAATGTTGTATGTGTATTTAATCCACAAAATGAAAAAGCATTGGGAAGTTAATAAGTGATAATTTTAACAAACAATTTACAGAAAAAATAGAGTAATTATTTTACTGGCTAGAAAAATACACTTCGTAGTTTTGTTAAAGTTAAAATAGAAATAGATGGGTAGAATTCATAGAATCATAGAATAGCTAGTGTTGGAAAGGACCTTAAGATCAAGTTCCAACCCCCCTGTTATGGGCAGGGACACCTCACACTAAACCATGCCACCGAAGGCTCTGTCCAACCTGGCCTTGAACACCGCTAGGGAGGGAGCACTCACAACTTCTCTGGGCAACCCATTCTACTGCCTCACCACCCTCACAGTAAAGAACTTCTTCCTTATATCCAAAATAAACTTCTCCTCTTTAAGTTTGAACTCATTACCCATTCTCCTATCATTACAGTCCCTAATGAAGAGTCCCTCCCCAGCATCCCTATAGGTCCCCTTCAGATACTGGAAGGCTGCTATGAGGCCTTCTCCAGGCTCAACAGTCACAACTTTCTCAGCCTGTCTTCATACGGAAGATGCTCCAGTCCCCTGATCATCCTCGTGGCCCTCCTTTGGACTTGTTCCAACACTTCCATGTCCTTTTTATGTCCTTTTTGAGCAGTGTAGAGGGGCAGGATCACCTCCTTCGACCTGCTGGTCACGCTTCTTTTGATGCAGCGCAGGATACGGTTGGCTTTCTGGGCTGCAAGCACACACTGAAATCAGCTCATGTTCATCTTCACATCGTGACCAGTAGGTCAAAGGAGGTGATCCTGCCCTTCTACTCTGCTCTTGTGAGACCTCACCTGGAGTATTGTGTGTAGTTCAACAAAACTTACCCTTAAAAGAGTTGCATAATCAGACATCTTAATATACTTTCAGTTTTTTTCCTTGACTTTTAAATTGTCATGCTACGCTAAGAAAAATCAATGAAGACCTTCCTATCAATGAAGTCTTCCTATCAGATGTCTGTGTATTCCTTTTATTCTTTCCTGTGGAAACTAATAATTGTATTTAATTTGTATTTCCCTAATCATATATTTTCAAGATATTTCCAGCCTTTATTTAAAAACTTGAAGAGAAAGATCAACTGCTTTTGACAATTTTATAGTGGATGACTCTTAGAAGTAAAGTTGGACATTATGTCTAGCAGATATATCTGGATTTGGGAATTCAGTTAGTCAGCTTTGTACTGACTTTCTCCTGGACTTAAAATACTCCATAACTTGTAATACTTCTTGTGAAGAATAGCTGTGTACTGCTATTGTTTCTCTCTCTCTCTCAGTTCTCTTGGTGATAAACTAAACCTAAGAACACTCACAGAGCCGAGTTCTGAACTTCTTACAGCCAAGAGCTCACACTGATTATCTCTTTCAATGGCTAGAATCAGACTTATATTCCATGAATTTGTCTAATCATTTTAACCAAGATATATTATTTATGTTTTCAGCAGTATTATGTGAAAATAAGTTATATGTGTTATAATGGCTTTGGAAAAAAAAAAAATTCTATTCTAAAAATTCCATTATTATTTTCCTTAGACTTAGCTTACTGTAAAGCATTTCATCTAGTATCTAAATCATTTTATATTCTCAGTTTTTTGACATCCTTTATAATAAACAGATTCTAGAACTTGGCACAATGTTTCAGTTTTCCCTAGCCATAAAAAGAGGAATAATCATCTGTCTAAGTACAAGTCACAGTTCCTTTCTCTGAAGACTTAAGGATAGCATTAGCAATTTTTTTCCGTAGCATTGCAATGGGAGTTCATGTTGACAGCTTGTCCATTATAATTGCAAGTTTTTTTGCAAGGTCATTGCCTGTTAACAACACATAAACTCAAAGGGTTCCTTGGTAGATCAAAGTGGGAAAAGTGTATGCTTCACAGAAAAATACAGACACAGAAGAAAAAAGCCTAATGGAAGGAAGCCCTCCTGCTTTTCTTTGGGAGATCAGATACAAAAATACTCCAAGATATTTGGATGAGGGTAAAGTGTGTCAGACTGGTGAAGTGAAAAAAACAAACAAACAAAAAACCCAAAAAACCACTGAAACAACTCTATACAAACAATGATAACTGTGTAATTTTAATTTTGTGATATAATTTGATTTGTTTATAAGACAGCTTATTGAAGCTGACCATGTTCTAAAAATGACCTGGGAAAGAGAATATTGGTATGCTGTGAAGTGTGAGTACTGGGTATCATTTACAGATTTGGTGATGAACACCCCACCTAAAGTTAATACAGCTCTGTTTGGACAGGTTACTTGCTCTGATATGACAGAAAGAAAGTTTTCCAGCCTATGAATAAACTTAGGTGTAGTGAGTTAACTTTGGTTGGCTGCTAGATACACACCCAGCTGCTCTTGCACTCCCCTTCATGGATCAAGATAACAGAGAAATTGGTCATGGTCACTAATTACTGTCACAGGCAAAAAAGACTCAACTTGGGAAGATTAAGTTACTGTTGATGGAAACCTAGAACACTTCCTCTCAGCCTGCCAGAAAATATGCTTTCACACAGGCTCCTCCCCATAGGCTGTAAAACCTGACAGGAGCCTGCTCCAGCAGGGACATTCCATGGGTTGCAACTTTCTTTGGAGCACATCCACCTGCTCCGGTGTAGTATTCACACACATGGCAGTGTGGATATCTGCTCCACTGTGGTCCTCCATGGGCTTAAAGCGGCCAATCTCTTTAGCAATGGTCTTCTGCAGGGGCTTCAGAAGAATCTCTGGTGGAGATTGCCTGGACCACCACCTCTTTCTCCTTCTTCTCAGACCTATGTGTCTGCAGGCTGGTTTTCACACTTTTTCCTTGCTTTCTCATGTTCTGCTGCACAGCAGTTTTTACTCTTTCTTAAGCATACTTTCCCAGAGGTGCCATCATATTGGCTGCTGGAATTAGCTGTGCCCTGTGATAGGTTCACTGGAACCAGCTGGAATCGTCTCTGTCTGTCGCAGAGTGCAATAATGCTAGTGTGGTAGTTCACTTAATTTTGGTATTATTACTTTTAATATTTTTAATTATAGTTAAGCAAAAAAATTGATCTATTACTTGATAGATTCATAATTTATTCTGCTAATGTGCAAAGCTGTAATAACAGAACTAGTAGAGATGGATACAAATGAATATAAATTATAGACACTAGACAAGAGAAATTACTGGAACAGAAAAAAAGGCAGAAAATTGGAACTGTGAGTTGAGGTTTTTTTATGAGCACAACAAAGCAGACTTATGTTTGCCAAACCCAAATGTAATTAATATAGCAAAAAGACTACTTCTATAACCTAGACACAGGATTTTTGGCAGTATGTAGAACTATCCCCATCTTCCCATGGGATATGTAATTCAATTAGTTTAGGTAATGCTCACTAATAAATCATCCCATATACACCCAGCTGGAGTGCTTATAGGAAAATAAGTTGTTTTCTCACAATTCCCCTTGGATATCTGAATTTGCATTCTGTCAAAGCAAGTGTAGTACCTGAAAGAAAGCTGAGTGCCCTTGGATATTCTTAAAAAATTAAACCTCCTAAAGTTACAGGAGTGTGAGAATAGATTTAAAATACTGGATTTAGCTAGACTGTTTGAGTGGTAGCAGCAAAACAAACCTCCTCTGGGATATAGGCCAAAACTAGGTTTCAGTGCTCAGCAGCAAAGCCACATTTTTTGCACTGGCAAGAGCACTAACTAAACTCACCTGTAATTCTGGGGAAACATTGATTTGCTGCTAGTTTGCATGGTTTGAATTTGATTACTTTCACGTTAGCTTTATCAGAGGGAATTGTTATTATCTGACACATAAACATTTCTACATGTTTCTGTTTGTAATTTTATGCATTAGTTGATAATGAGAACGTATTTATCAGGAAATACTGATAAAAGTCTTGTGTGCATTGGTTAATATAAGTAATTTTGCATTCTGTCCAGAATTGCCTGACTAATGTGACTTTCTTTCACTGGTATGGGCCCTATTATAAAAACTTAAAAGGAATAATTGTATAAACCATGATTCAAAAACATGCTTTAAACTTTTAATAAATGAAATATGAGTGGGAAGCACATACAGCTGTAAGATTGCTTATATAAAATTATATTTGCATCTCTCTAAGATTAATTAATAAGAACAAGCATAGTTCAAAAATTAGTATGAGTTGCAAACAGAGGATCTTTGTGTAAACAAAAATTATCCCAAATAAGAGCTTCTTGTTTCTCAGACAATAAAATACAGTCTAACACTTATTCTAGTCTCTAGATTCATTCTCTTTTGCTTGCTGTTGAAATGAATGAATAAGTAATGTGTTTTAAAGCAGTGTAGTCAATTATTACGTCTTTCCTCAGGAATGTGAATCTGCTCCCTGCATTAATGGAGGTTCCTGTCAAGATGCTGTCAATGCATTTGTTTGTACTTGCCTGAGTGGGTACACTGGCAGGTTTTGTGAAGTTGATATTGATGTTTGCAGTGAGCCTGCACTGAACTCAGTTCTCTGTTACAATGGAGGTGTATGTGTTGATGGACCTGGAAGAACATTTCATTGCAGGTTAGTATGAATATTGTCATATAACTGCTTTAGTTAATACACATTTATTTGCTAAGATTTCAGAACAGTGGTATTACTTTGTGCAGTACGTGAACTCAGTTTAATTTGTTCAATCTAGTGATCAAAAATATTATTACCTTAAACCAGTCACTGTTCAACATCAGGCCCTTTTATCTAGAAACTCATCTTCTAGTGCTTTTCTGAAGTATGTGTGGAAGCTCCTGACATAAACTGACCCTAAATATTTTGAGTCATTATGTCATTATGTTTACAGGTATGTATGTACTCCTGTGTTTTGCACTCAAAGAGAGAATTCATTTACGATCAAATATAGATGACAGGTAATATTTGACCTACAAGGATGCTAAGGAGGACTCTTTGTTAGGGACTGTAGTGATAGGACAAGGGGCAATGGGTTCAAACAGGAAAAGTTTAGGTTAAATATAAGGAAGAAGTTCTTTACTGTGTGGGTCGTGAGGCACTGGAATGGATTGGCGAAGGAATTTGTGAATGCTTCATTCCTGGCAGTGTTCAAGGCCAGGTTGGATGGAGTTTTGGGTAATATGGTTTAGTGTGAGGCATCCTTGCCTGTGGTGGGGGGAGGGGGCTAGAACTTGATGATCTTAAGGTTCTTTCCAACCCTAACTATTCTATTTTTCTATGATTTATAGTATGTGTGTGATGACATATATCCAAGAAATATCCTATGATCCATCATCATTCCCTGTCTGTGTAAGGCTTCTGACTAAATACATCTAATCTTATAGTCCCTGTTCAATAACTCAAATATGTTATTGTTCAGCTTACACCACTCAATACATACTAAAATGCTTCACGGTGCAGTGAAGTATTCTTAGTGCACTTAAACACTTTTGCCATTGGCTGCTACCTGCACAGACCTTTTTTCAAGCTGCAGTGTCCTTTTTTTTTTTCACAAATGAATTTTATGAACTAAGTGATATTACTTATATTTCTCCTCTCTTCTGCTTGGAAACTTATTCCGAATATTGTGAGCGTTACTACTTTGCACTTGCTTTTGAGTTTAGCATTGGCCATCAGGAGGAGCTGATCATGGATTCAGAGTGAGAAAAACTGCAAATAATTAAAATCAGGAATTTTAGTGTTACCAAGATCACAAACATTTTAATGAGTGTTGTAAGATTACGCTAAGGTAAGTTGATGTGAGATACAGTTGTGATGATACAACAAGAATTGTCATACTCATAAATTTTGTTCTTCTGAGTGGGTGCAGGGAAAGGACTTTTTTCAGCTCATTGCCCCTTCTACATTGATATGCTTCAGAAGACAGACATAACTCCTTTCTTACCCTTCTGCAGCAGCTCACATTCCAACTAAAGTGTACAAGTGGAAATATGAAACAAAAAGATCATTAAGTTGGCTTCTTCCACCTGCTTTAAGCAGTCAGAACAAAACTTATGTACAGGCTGGAGAATAGGACTGATATGGAGGATGGCAAAAGCAGAATAATTGGAGAATATGGAAGTGAGAGATAGCTTCTACTCTAGCAAAATGCCACAGATACTCAAGTGAGTAAGGAGTCTTACTGCCTGTAAGACTCATTATGGAATGGGCAAGAGGAAAAACAAAAATTTGGTATCATTTAGAGACTTCTTGTTTTGTGGATCTGGCTTGGGATGGCTTGTGGTTGGTAAAACTGGAAACAGCCAGTAATGAAAAGCGTCCAGAAATGGATAAATGTCAGGCTGACTTAACTGCAGGCAGTGCTGCCAGCTTCAGTTATGATGTATGTGGTATTTTGCCCAGTAGTATAGTGAACAATTCAACTTTTCTTGAATTATGTGGGAACCAATTACATGAAAAACCCTACAGGCTTCTTCCTGAAATAAATATTAAACATGCCTTTTGGGATAGCCCTTGAATTGTGTGTTAGCTGAAATATCTTTCTGTCTTCAAACCCTTGGTTTAAAATTGAAACAACTCACTGGAAATGAGAGGGATGTTGGGAGTTGTAATTCAGTTCTATCCTGGGCAAACTGCCACTGAAGAAGGGCTGCAGGAAACAGATTACAATCTGAATGAATGCCCACCTACTTTCTTTTGTATTTTAGTCTTCTTAATTAAAGGAACTGGTTGCCATAACAGCAAACACTGTATAAATTAGCAAATTAATAATAAAGCTGTCATTGGATTCAGCAGGGCTTTCAGAAGACAATTCAACCCAACTTACATATAGTTGATATAATGAGTACATATAGAAATTCTGAAGCCTTTTCATAATATTCTGTAAGTATTTTGAGGAAGAAAAACTGTTCTTCATCAAATACTCAGATTTTTTTATTATATTTAATCCACAGTTGGTTCATCCTCACTTTTTCACCTTCTGGTCCCAGACCATTTTGCATGTTTAGCTTGGGATTTAAAAAAGTAAAACCAATAATAAAGTATTCCTCCTTCCTCACTCATGCTGGCATTGAGCCTTTTTCAAATGTGCATTTCAGGTACTTAGATTAAGTTCTTGAGTATTATAGCTTCACTGTACTTTTTCAGAATATTTATAGCACATTTGGGTTTTGTAATGCTTTTGTTAGGGAAGACAGAGGTGTTTTTTTAATGTCATTCTGTCCTTTGTGATCTACTCTTGAGTAATCTTTTCCCTGAATTTAAAGTTATTTAGTGGCATAAGATAACTTTGTTGGTCTGAGAAATATGTAGGGTCACAAGTAAGTTTGATGCTATCCTTCAATTCATAAAGGGAGAATAGTGCTTTTTAAATCTACTTTTCGGATTATATTTGACTATTTGCTAAATTACATGCAGAACTGGAGATTTTTTCCAGCACTTTTCGGCTGCTCTTCAGGATCATGAAATCATTACGGTTGGAAGGGACCTGTGCAGATCATCTAGTCCTACCCCCCTACCAAGGCAGGGCCACTTAGAGCACATTACACAGAATGTATCCAGGCAATAATCAAAAGGTTCTCCTGCACTTCAAAAGGCTTAAGGTGTTGAGCATTTGTTCAGCTGTGTGCCCCCATCAACCCAAAGAGTGATTTAACAATATTTGTTTTGACAGTCAGTTAGGTTTTATGTGCCAGGTAAAAAAAAAAGGCAGGTTTCTGTTTGGAGATTGCTAACTGAAAAGCTTCATTTCATTTAGCAGACAGCTTGCAAGGTCTGACTGAAGTTGTAGAGTACACATTACACAGAGCTATATATCTAAGTTTGTCATAGCACTGAAATAAATGTAAGAAGAAAGTGAGTTTATCATATAGAAGGAGTAACTCCACTGGAACATTGGAATCTCTTAAAACAGGCAAGTCATAAAACAATAGGTTCTCTTTTTCGTATATGCTGTGAATATGTGTATGGTAATCTTTCTCTCTCTGTCTCCTCTGTGTGAAAACAAATGCTCCTCCACTTGTATGTAGGTAGGAAATGGGTTCTACATGACTTGCTGATTTAATAATCAAGTGCATAGTTCTTTACATTTAATGAAGCACTGATATTTTAGGATTTGCATCATGTATTAGGTAACATGAAAAAAGGAGAACAGATGTACAGGTTGAAGCCACGAACCCTCTAACCCAACATTGCTATTTCCAACAGTGGCCATAAGTGGGTTGCAGGAAAGAATATAAAAAGTGCATGTATAAATTTTTATCTTCAGTACTCTTCCATGTTCTCTCAAACATGGGATTTGCTGAGTGTCCTGTGGTTTGTTCAGTAGAAGTGAGTGAGTCTCAGTATTTATGCGGTTTCCCCTTAAAACTTTATAAACTTCTTCACTGAGGAGGGGGCTTTGAGTAGGCAATCTTCAGAGGTTCCTGCCAACATCAGCTGTTCTGTGACAATACCATTCAGCCAGCAGACCCACAGGTCCAGCCTGTTGCATGAAAAAGGCCTCCCTTTTTTTAGCTTTAAGCACTGCTCCCGGTAGCTTTGTCTCATGTTCCCTTCTTCTGGTGTAAATAAGAAGAATGAAAAGCTGATTCCTAACCACCTTTCCTTAATTTTGTGGTCCACTTCCATATTGCTCCATGCTCCTTCCTTTCCAGGCTAAAGATTTTTGGCTTTCCGAGTTCTTTTTCCTTCAGAAGCCATCTCAAACTTCTGGTCATTTCTGTTGCCCTTTTCCCAGGCCTTTTGATTTATATTTTGGTTTTTAATTTGTATTTTTTGCTTTACTGATGCAAAGCGAAGTACACAAAGTATCCAAGCTATGGGCCACTTTGTGACTTATACAGCTGCATAATGTTTTCTTTCTCCTTCTCTAATCCTCTCATAACAGCAACAAGCATTTCATTGATGCTGGCAGGAGAGGGTGTTTCACACAGGTATGACAGTTTTATTCTTAAGTTGCCTGATACAGTTTCCATGGGGAGTGATTAGATAAAAATGGCATACTAACATGTTCCTGTACCACTCCATGTATAATTATTTTAACTATAAATATGCATAGAGGTATGTGTGTGTGTTTCCATCACACTGCACTTCTTTATTTAAGCAAAATACCACTTCACTGTTGGAGCAACAAAAATAAGTAATTATGTTAAGGACAATTTCTAACAATTCATTCAATTTTATAGCAACAAATTCTTGTGTCTCCATGTGAAAAGTACTAACTGTAGTACTATCAAAATAAATAGTATAGTAAAAATACAGATCATGTCCTGTATTTTTCTTACTTTCTGAATTTACAGTAAAATTTTTCATTTATGCATGTGACATTGTTATAAGGGAATCTATTTGCTGCATGATAATATAAAGTAAATAATTAATTTAATAAACTACGTATGCTGTTACTCTTTAACATATCTCTATCCTTTCAACTAAAATCAGAACTGTAACCATAAAACTGTTAATATGTAATTTAAAAAGGTAGTTCTGCAAGTGAATTATAGTTCTGATT
Organism: Agapornis roseicollis; assembly: GCA_002631895.1. Classification (NCBI taxonomy): domain Eukaryota; kingdom Metazoa; phylum Chordata; class Aves; order Psittaciformes; family Psittacidae; genus Agapornis; species Agapornis roseicollis. The sequence goes on from NDXB01013666.1 coordinate 57,207, forward strand.
TTTTTTAGACATATCTTATTGAGAAGAAGCTTTGGTGCTTATAATTTACATACTTTAAGTTTTTATTAATACATGTCTTATTGCTCCCTTTTTCATTCAGATTGGATCAAATTGATATGTTGCTCTCTTTGTATGGTATTGCATGAAAGGTAAAGTAACATATCGCAGCTGCAAAGACACATCCATTTTAGAGAGGTTTCTCATATAATAGCAAATGTATATGAACGTCAAGATCACAAGATTTGGAATGAGTATTTAAAGCAAACAGATAATGTGTCTAAAGATGTTTGATGTGCACACTGTGCCTGATGGAATAACTGCTACAGCTGTGTCTTGTAGCGCTTCTGGGCAAATGCAGAGAAAAATTATCATTCTGTCACTGAAGTGGTATAGTTATATTGATGTTCAAACATTTTATCAAGTCATTTTAAATACCTACAGAGGCATTTTGCCAGTTAAATAGCAAAATGCAAATAGGAAAAAAATACAAATGATAAGAGGCTGTAAATGAAAAAACGCAAATGGTAAGAAGCTGTAAAGGTGGTGTCCTGGGTCCAGCAACAGCAGTCATTTTAATCCTTAATCCCTAACATGACTACCATTTTTTATAATAAGATGCATGTTCTGTCTTGTCTCATTTTACTATTGATATTTACAGTGGTAGGACTGCATCTAGTGAGAATTACCACTCTTCTTACCATTTTAAATTTCTCAAATTCAACAGTAGAGTGATATCTGCTAGAGTATTAACATTGTCTACAAAAATGCAGACAGCAGTGTCTGGAAATGAGGCACTAAAACCTAGTAGGAAAAAAAATCACACACAAAAGCAAAACACAAATCTGGTACAAGTCACCCAGCTGCCCAGTCTCAGAATAAAACCATTTTAAAGCTTATATCTGAATGGCTATTGCCAACTGTTATATTATTTTTATTTTTATTTTTTTTTAGCAAACCTTTTAAAAATTCACTACTTGAGAAGACACAGGATGCTTCTTCCCTTTGTGTATATTGGTAATGGGTTTGGTTTGTTTTTTTCTAGCTACATTGTTTTCTGACTTCATGAAGCAGAAGCTAAACAATAACAGCTACTGGGAATTGTGTTCACATCCCCATTAAAGAAGATGCAGTGATTGAACAGTTGGGAATGTGACTGTAACAGAACATTTCAGGTTTTTCTAGCCACACACAAAGAATATTTAATTCAGCTTTACCCAAAACGTCCATGCCCAAATAAAATCCAGCACCTGGAACAAGATTTAAAATTTCACAGTGCTTTAAGATACAATGTGCTGCTTATTTATTCAGTGTCACATGTGGAATACTAAAGCATACTTCCCAAGTGATTCAGATACATATCACCTTTGATATTTTTGCTGTTACTGTCTTCAAAACTTAGTGGTATTTGTGGCATTCTTTTTTCTTTTCCCTTCTAAAATATGTATTCTAAGTGCATGTACACAAATGGCACATCTATTGCTAACAACGACTTTGCCTTTTTTATCAAGGGGAAAATACTACTTTTTATTTTGAAACAAAGATAGAAGCATTAATGTTTCAGCTTTTCTGTGTAAGAAAACCTTCTTCCAAACTGCATTTACTTGTCCATAAGATTTGGATGTAAAGAGCATAAAGAATTTGAATNTGACTTTGCCTTTTTTATCAAGGGGAAAATACTACTTTTTATTTCTGTGTAAGAAAACCTTCTTCCAAACTGCATTTACTTGTCCATAAGATTTGGATGTAAAGAACATAAAGAATTTGAATGACAGCATCTTTCAAGTCATTGTATTGAACAGCAGAATTTCCAAAGGTTTTGGGTGTTTGGTTGGTTGGTTTTAAAGGGCATTTATTGAAAAAGGTGCACTATAGCTCATGGCTATTTGGTTTTGTTATACCCTGCATGTGAAAAGTGAGAAAACAAAGTACAGCTGAAGAAAAAAAAAAAAAAAAAAAAAAAAAAAAAACCAAAAAACTTCCCTGAAAAATTTAAAATTTA
>NDXB01013666.1:66608-77477 GCA_002631895.1 Agapornis roseicollis
TTTTTTTTTTTTTCTTAAGAAATAGTCTTTGTTTAAGAAGATACAGCTTTTCCAGTGACATGTTTCACCATCATTTTCATATATATTGCAGATTATTTCATACAGCAATATCATTAACCATGGGAAGAAATTCATAGGCATGGTAGACATGTGAATGGCACTCTGAAGTACAAATTCTATCATTGTGTTAGACATGTGGCTGACAGGATTTCAACAGATGGAATTAAACAATTAGCACAAGGAAATAGCTGATTTTAACTACACAAGGTAGTGCAAAGCACAAGTCCTGCTGTGTGATTAGTCCTTTATGTTTATTCATTCACATTTAAGTAGTTCCCTCCAGTGTGAAGTCCCAGCAGTGCAGTAAGAATGTTCCCACTAGAATACGTACTTGTTACTGCCACTAAAGCATCTTCTGTGGCACGGATCATTACTGGCAAGATTATGAAAAAATTTTTGCAAGAGAATGGAAACAAACAAAAAAAAATATATCCAAATATGGAAACTTTGCTGATTTTTTAACACTCTTGATTTTCTTCATACATTTCTGTCAAAATATATGGTAAATCTTATTAATTACTCTTGTGAGATGATTTGTATTATGTATGTGAAAACATCTAGAGTTTTTTCCAGCTGCATTTTATCTTTGTACAAGTTATTTCCACTTTTAAAGATTTTGCACTTCAAACTATGTCCTTTGTTGTTTCAATCGTTTTGATACCACTGTGCCACATTGCTTTCAGGACTCTCAACAACACTTTAACTGCCCTACCCTTTAATTTACAAGGTGATCAAGTAAAACTTGCAGCCAAAAAAATACGTATTGCTCCAATATCCAGCAGTCACAGTGGAAAGAGAAAAGCATCGCTAAATGCTCAACATTATGTTTTGGCTTTTTGGTTTTTTTGTTAGTTTGTTTCTTGAGGAGCTAATTTATTTACAAAGAACTCTTTGGAAGACCATTCAGTTATGTCACTTTCTCAGACCAAATAATTATCAGAGTTTAGTTCTAATACTTAATAGGTCTCTTAGCTAAAACGTGAACCACAGTTTTAAGCATAGACCAGCCATAGTAAATACTTAACAGTTTTTACCTCCTGTGTTGATGCTAACCCATATTGTGAATATAGTTTCTTGTTTAAGGCTTATTTACATGACTGGTACCATACCAAAGGTTTACCTCTGATTCAAAAAAAAGATACGTTTTTCTCTGCAAATTAGCAGATATATAGCAAAATTCAAATAATAATAAAAAAATTATATATTTGAAAGGAGCTGTGGAGTTAAGAAGGCTGCACATCAGTAAACTTTGCTTTGCTTGTAAATAACAGTATTATTATTGTGGGAGTAGAAAATAATTCACAGTGTCATTATGCATGTTCTCTACCAGTTTGAAAATGGTGTGATAAGTAGGTATGTTCTTATTACTTAACTTCAGCTGGCTGTTGAAGCAGACTTTATTGTTTTCTGGTAATTCATAATGCAGAGTGTGTTTAAACAAAGCACTTGGTGTAACTAGTTCTATTTATGGCCCCCAACAGGTTTTTGTTCTATTTTTTTTTCCAAACACCTTGAAGTATTAGATAAAACAACAGAAATCACAATATATTTGTAGAAGAGGGAAACAGGAAGAAATGTTTCATTTGGTTTGTATGTGTATATGTTAATATGTGTATTTTTAAAATTTAATAATAAATATTTTTCATATCTATAAATTGCCATAAGATATATTATATTGTCCTAAACCAAGGTGAAGGACTTTTTTTTTTTTGTATAAAGTAAGTCAGCTCTAGTTCTCATGTTTTGCTGACTAAACAAGAGCAGCTATTTTGGTTTTTGTTCTTCTCCAACCTAGGCTCTCATGTCCCAACACAGTTTGATTCTGTAGCAACATAAGAACCAGGGTAATAGTTAGTTATTAAGGAGAGCATTTATGGATCAGAAGGAGCCTTTGAGACACTGGTTACTGTTCATGGACCGAGCTGTAAGACCAGAAAAGCTATTGAAGTATCTGGGTTATTTTATTAGCATTTATATATTTTACGAAGACTGCGTCAAGGCAAATATGATACAAGAGTGCATCACTGGCACTGCCTTCTTGTCAATAGAATAAACTATAGAAGTAGGAACAAGAAAAACCATGGCTTGCTGCTAGCTTCCTGTTCTGGAGAACAGTAACCACGAGGAAGGGGACAGACACATCTAATTTCAGATTTTATCTCTAAATAATTCTTACTTTCTCATTAAATAAAACTGTCTACTTTCAGATTTTATCTCTAAATAATTCTTACTTTCTCATTAAATAAAACTGTCTACTTTCTTATTTCCTTGGTGAATAGCTCCCTGTATCAGGTAAAATGTTAAAAGAGTTCTTGAAAGAAAAGCTTAAAACCAAGCATTAAAAGTTAAGAAATCCAGGCCATAACACATTGAAAGCAGCTATTCTTTAGGAGAAAATTAAGTTTAAAATATTAAATTTATATTCAAAGTTAAATAACACATAAAATTAATATATTTCATACGAAGACAGGCTGAGAAAGTTGGGGCTGTTCAGCCTGGAGAAGAGAAGGTTGCATGGAGACCTCCTAGCAGCCTTCCAGTATCTGAAGGGGGCCTATAGGGATGCTGGGGAGGGTCTCTTCATTAGGGACTGTAGTGACAGGACAAGGGGTAACGGGTTCAAACTTAAACAGGAGAGGTTTATTTTGGGTATAAGGAAGAAATTCTTTCCTGTTAGGGTGGTGAGGCACTGGAATGGGTTGCCGAAGGAAGCTGTGAGTGCTCCATCCCTGGCGGCATTCAAGGCCAGGTTGGACGAAGCCATGGGTGGCATGGCTTAGTGTGAGGTGTCCCTGCTTATGGCAGGGGAGTTGGAACTAGATGGTCTTAAGGTCCTTTCCAACCCTTACTATTCTATGATTCTATGATTCTATTTCAATATTCTATTATATTTCAGGTTTATTTTCTCCTTTACATCTAGTGAATGTGCTTATTATCTTCACATATTTGAAGACAAAATAGCTCTGTTTTATAAGTCATGTCTGCCAAATTCACATTTTACTAATTACAGCATATATAATATTTGCAATCATGAATCTTTGAAATTATCATCATTTCTTATTTGAAAACAATGCCGACTATTCACTTGCTGTTAAGTTAGGCTGATATTCCTGCATTCCAATCAAATTGCTAGGTCTGAACACATATGCATGGCCTGCCTTCAAGTAAGAAACCTTTTTTGAGTTGACTTAAGCATTTGAATATAGGAGAAATATCTTCACATATTTTTCCTCCTGAATTATTTCTGGATGCTCTGTAGAAATTCTGGATGCTCAGTATGCAGTGTACTTGTATTCATAGGAGTGGTTTTCATAGCCTTTCTTCCTCTAATATAAATCATGTAAATAGTTATTCTGCTGACTTTGCTGTGGATTTTCAGAACATTGTATTCTAAGACCAAACTTTTTGAAAACCAGTATCAGTGATAGAAACATCTGAAAGTATTATAAGGTTGCTTTATTTCCCACATTTCACTATACTCTGGAAATATCACCGTAGTAATTTAAGCCATCTCCTTTCTATGTTCTCTTACCCTTTCCCTATTTTCTCTCAACAATTTCTAGTCATGTAGTACCATCACTTCTTGTGTTAAGGCCACCTTATAACAAGCAATCTTAGTACCCTTCCTTACCCTTTACAGAACTATGTTACACCCTATCATCATTAAATCTACCCCAGAACAATGTGTATGTATGTGGTGGAAAGTGGGGCCTGGCTTGCAAGCACTTGCTTGTGATTTTTTGTGGTGAGAACAGAAAATTTACCTGAAAAATATATATTTAAAACTACAGTAAAATTTTTGACTCAGTTGCTGAAGAAATTAAATTATGCAGAAATATAAAAATCTAGGTTTAATATTGGGATCATCTTCCCTACAGAATATTGAGTTTAAGTCTAGTGGGTTGTAATGCTGGATATAACCCTGTCATTCATACTTCTTTTGTCTAGCTAGTTCCTTACTGTTTTTCCATTAGCACAAATATGTAATAGTTACCAGAGATGTCAAATACAAAATATTAAGGCTTATCTAGAAATAGTCTAATTAATTTTCTTTATTGAATTCCTGGATGCACAGAGTTCAAATAACATATATCAGTATTTGATATTTAAGCTTAAAACTTGTCACATAGTGCTATACAAAACTAACTTTTCCATTTAGGAGAGAAAACACTCCACTACACAGACCAATCAGTTCTTGAGAAATGTTTCATTTTTATGGCTATAATGTTTCATTTTTCTCACTTTAATTTCTCTTTTTCATGTTTGATTTGTTTCTCCAGCAAGAAAGTTCACCTCTTTCACTGTGCGAATTCTTGTGTGCTAATGCTGATTCCCACTGACTGACATGGTTCTTTGTCCTGAAAGATTATTTCCTATATTGTAAGATTATTTCCAGATCATTGTATTCTTGATAATACAGGATGCTGACTTCAGCTCCACTGAATTTTCAACAAAGTAATGTAGCCTGGTCATTTTATAGCTGAAATATCATAAAAAAGACAATGGAGAGACAGTTGCATTCTAAAAAATTGGAAGTAGTAGTGATAAAGGCTGTTCCTTTAGAAATAATAACCAGCAATACATAAATGTGTCTTTTTCTAGCTAATACTGTACTGCATATGAAATCTGACGATTGAAAAATTCTGTGAGCTGACCAGTTAGATTTATGATATCTGAGTGATTCTGACAGGCTTTAGCTTACCTATTAGCAAAGAACTAAATGAACACGACATACTGGGTGTAAATTACTATAAGCTAATGGACTCATTTTTAAGGGTAGCTTTACAGCTTTTTTTTAACATATCTCTATGTGTCATAGCAAATTTAAATGAAGAAGCAGTGCATTGTAATTTCATCAATACTTCATGGAGAAGAATAATTTTTTTGCAACTGCTACATGTTAACCCTGGCAGGTGACTCAGCCCCAACCAGCCACTTGCTCACTCTCTCCCTGTGGGAGGGGGCAAGAACTGGAAGGGTTAAAGTGAGATAACTTGTGAAGTGAGATAAAGACAGTTTAATGGGTAAAACAAAAGTTACTCATGTAATCAAAGCAAAGCAAAACAAGAAATTCATTCACCACTTCCCACTGGCAGGTGGGTGTTCAGCCATATCCATGAAAGCAGGGTTCCATCATACATAACGGTTACTTGGGAAGACAAACACCATGGCTCCAAATGTCCCTACTTCCTTCTTTACATGCTGAGCATGACATCATATGGTATGGAATATGCCTTTGTTCAGTTGGGGTCAGCTGTCCCAGCTGTGTTCTCTCACAACTTCTTGTACACCCCCAGCCTTCATGCTAATGGGGTGGTGTGAGAAGCACGAAAAGTTTTGACTCTGTGTAAACACTGTTCAGCAATGGTTAAAAATTTGCTGTGTTACCAACGTTTTTCTGGCCACAAATCCAAAAAGTAGCATACCAGCTATTATGAAGAAAATTAACTCTATCCAAGCCAAACCTAGTACAATAACTCTTTGTAAAACCTTCACTGAAGTTTCAAACCAGACTGCATGTAGCCTTTGTACTTCTGACTTACCAGAGTATTAGTTCCTAGATCTGAAAAGCCAGTGTTATCTGGGACTAGGTAATAACACTTTTGTCAGCTGACATGAACAAAACTTCAAGCTAGTAATCACAAGAGTAGAACTTAAGAAGCAAGACTGCTTGAAATAGGTGTCTGAAATTATATTACTTGAAGAAATTAATTACGATGATAAGAGTTCCACCCGTCTTCTACATGGAGCTAAATGGAAGTGTCAGGCTTTTTTTTTTTACATTAGCTGTCTCACAAGACTAACCTCTATACTTAGGCACTTAAGCATGTGCATTCCGTATAGTTCTACATTATATACTGTTGTATCAGACATTCTTTTTTCAGTTCCTCAAGATACCTGACTCAAAACTATTCATCCTTGAAAAAAAATCCATAAGTCACCTCTGTCTCATTCTTATATTAGAGTTGGAATAGTATTATAAAGATAAAATACTTAATATTTTGGTTATTATTTTACAAAATAAAAATTTTAGTTTTTATTATTTTTAACATTTCTATAAATATTTTGGAAATTCCTATTTAAGGAAGAAAACTCTGTTCTTGTAAGCAGGAGTCAGGAATCAAGTTGTCATTATATGAACACAAGATGCTTTAAAGATAAAAATACAGCTTGAAATTTTTTGGTATATATGCTTTTTTAATTTGTTACCATTTTGGTGGCTTACTTAATGAGAAGGTGTCTGTATGTGCATAAATCACCACTCATTAATAATTACAATGTGCTACAGGATGGCGGTAGGCATGTTAAGCTTTGAAAGACCTGCATACTAGAGACTTAAGAACTTATTAACTTGGTGTTTGCTATCTAGCAACCTACTGTAAAACGAAAGACTTCAAGTTCATGTTTCTTGAAATTGTGACTTGAGTGTTTTGCAGAGAGAAGAGTTACACCATCCCTACCTTCATGTCAGGCTTGATAGAGCAACTCTTCATAATGCTCAGCTTACAGATTACTTAAATGTAACTTCAGGTTTACTGCCTAACAATTGCCATTAGTTTGTAATCATAAAATGGTCAAGTGAGCAGTAATTCTCAGAGCACCTTTATCACATATCCTTATGATACATGAAATGACTTTAGCAGGACTCATACATTTTTATGGAGTGTAAATGAGAGTTGTGTCCCTATGTCCGACTAATGGGAATCTGCAGTCTCAGATGTCAATATAAATCTCTCTGAGAGCTGTATACAGCATTCAGAAACTCTGTAACAGCTGTTTCCGTCTTCTGAGAAGGTTACACATTTTGTTTCATCTGTATTGTTTGTACTACAGAAGCCAGCAGTTATTTATTCTTTTCTAATATATGTATAATCACACATAATTTTTAAAAAATATGTTTTAAAAATTTCATTGAACTTCTCTGATCCATTTTGTCCTCTTTTTTCAGGGCAAAATCTAAATCCCTTGATGTTATCATTTTTCATGATGCGTGTCCATGCAGATGTTCATAACAAGATGTCTGTACTGTTCTACCACAGAACTATATAGATACTGGCAGATGCTAAGATACTAAGAGGGCATGTTAGTCATTATTGCAGTTTCTCTTGAGTCTCAGTGATTAATCTGAAAAACTTCTGTTCAGCAGGACTCAGCTAGATTTCCTGAGCAGTACAAATATATACTTTTAGAAAATATGTCACAGATTCTTCTTCCTTTTAATTTGCTAATGGAAGAAGAATGAAATGCAAATGAGGGTTTATTTAGTAATGGCAAATAATTAAATTTGAGTTATACAATAAATTTATTTGGGAATACATTTGAATTGGTAAAGGCCAAAAAAAACCCAAAAATATGCTATGGCTTTTCTTGATAAGGCATCTATGAGAAGAAATAGTGAAAGCACTTAACAAAACCATCAATTTACAATTGAGACTGTCAGTAACTAAGACTGATGGTATGTCACATGATTCGGCCATTTTCAGTTAATGACCGTGTTCCAAAGTTTTGGGATAAATGTTTTTCTGCTAAATTATTTAGTGGAAGCTAAATCCAGACAAAAAGTCAAGACAAAATATTTTGTACACAGATTTTTTTTTTTCCTTAAAAAGCTCACTGACTAATGTGTCTTTTGAAGCAATAAACCCTAAAAATCATCATCAGAGAAGAAAGACTGCTCTTTCTGATTTTATGTTCATTCAGTTTTAAAATTTCATACAAATCTAATCAAGTGATAGGCCTCAAATTTGATTTAACCTATTAATTGAAATCATTTAAATTCCATATTTAATCCAGATTCATCTGTGTGGATCACAAAGTATCCTTCTTCTAAACTAAGTTTATTCTAGCCCAAAATGAAGTTTGTAACTATTGCTGCAGACGGTGGGGCTGAACAATTGCAAATAAGTTCTTTCTTTTTTATAGTTTAAATTCATAAGGATACTTTAAAATGTGGTAGAAATGAACAGCCAATAGTCACAAGTGAGAAGACAGAGGCTGAGGAACATATAAGGCATGTGAATGCATCATCTTCTAAGAAACACAAAAATTTTGTGCATCTTGACATTACCACAAGAACAAAAGGAAACAGGTTAGCACAGTTAAAGACAACTAGACTAGGAAAGGAGTTGTTCATTCTCTAAATGCCATTCCCTGAAACCTCCATAGATAAAGAATGGGGTTCTGCTGTGTATGAAAGGGCATTCAAGTGAGGATGCTACCATTTCTTTGTGAATTTTTGGCATATTTATTTATGAATTTTGCTGTTAAATTAAATAAAGTCCTGAACATTTCAGCCATCATCCATATCCAATTTATGTAAAAAAAGTTTTTGTCTTTTGAGATTATATATATGTTCCTGTCCTGGATATATGGTATACAACCTTAACACTTTCTGACTATCTGAAGACAAAATTATAATTTAAGTCTATTTGGTATTCTGTGGGAAGCAATATCTTTGGAGGAAATACTCTTATTAAAAATCTTGATCTACTCAATATATGTTGTAAATTAAAACAACAGTGCTAAAAGCAGAGATTCTTGTAATTAAGTATGGTTTTTATTTACTTGTGGTTATATTGGAACTCAGCATTTTAAATATAAGTCAATTCTAAATATGATTTTTTTTTTAATTAGTTTCTCTGTTAAAATACTTACAGTATGTACATATACTGCCATACAGTTAATATGGGCCTATTTAGAAAGAAACAACCAAAAGCTGCAATAGTGTATGTTTGCTGGTAGCAGGCAAACATACTCTTTTTTCCCTTTCAGTTCTCCAAGTACCTATATTCACCTCCATTCCTTTATTGCCTTGAAATGCAAAGCATTAAAGATGCACCAGCAAGATGTGCACTCAGTTATCTTTTTCTCATTGTGCTGCCAGGATTCTGATTTGCAAATTATCAGATACATCTTCTTTCTCGTTAAAAGGTCTTTTACTTTATTATGTACTGCACAACCATCTGTCACACTGGCAGTATTAATATGTGCTGTTTCTATAAGATAGTCTCTATTGTTTAAAGTGAGTGATTTTTCTGCTTAGACTAAATTTTTGTAGCAGAACTGCAGTGCTCTGGAGTGTGGAGATGTGCGGTTTTGTGTTCCATCATATTTTTCTTCTTGTTGCTCACTGTTTACAATTCACATGACAAACATTTTAGCTTCACTCCGAGCCAATGCCCTATTTTACTTGGGGAGAGTATATTAGAAAAGCTGGAGATGTGCTGCATTTAAATGAAGCAGGCACACCTATAGTGAGGAATTTGGTTTCCCCCTGCTGTAATACTCTGTGACTTGAGTTATCCCTACAGAAATGGTACATAGTGCTCCAAGTACTACAGCTTAATCCTGCTTCTATACAAGTCATTGCCTACTTTTCCATTCACTTAGCAGGGCACAGTCAAGCCTTACATTGTAAATGTGGCTATCAAAAGTTTCCTTTTTGACAGTCTGATTTTCAGCTGTAAATTTATTTATGTGTAGTATATGAAGTTTATAATAAGAAAATCTTTGCAATCAGGATTATTTTACATACAGAAATAAATCAAAGATTTACTCCTAGCCTGTCCTTTCAGTCACTATGGTTCTTACCTGATACTTGTTTTTCTTTCCTACAAGCAGAAAAAAGGCTGTTGTTTTTTTGGTTTTGTTTTGTTTTGTGTTATTTTTTTAAGTGTAATATTAACCCTACCTTATTTTACCTTTTTGAAATAGATAGCTTGTAACTGCTGCATCTTTTGCAGATACCTCATTTTTGAAGCTTAATTATTTGAAAATGCTTTTCAGTCTCTCCATCACAGTGATCAATTCTCTCCCTAGGTATGTAATAGCTATTGTCAACTTGGTTTTATGCAGATCATTGTCCTATTCTCTGATGAGATTAAGGCCAGATTTTAGACCTAGTAGCAGCTGCAAGAGTCTTAATCTTCATGAAAATTAGCTGAACTTTATGGTATTTCTCTAAAAAACCCTGCAGCTTTCATCAGGCAGATAACAATCTATGTGGCTATCAATGCCAAACATTTCGGCATTTTTAACATCACAGTATATTTAACATCAATAATTTTATTACAGACAGTCTATATTTTCCTTCTGTTTTCCATAACTGAAACAACACCAACCAAATAGGAAAACAAAACTCGGCATAAATCCCACAAAAGATACACCAGTTTGTGTTATAAATCTTTTGTCTTCATAAAAATCAGTATAAGTATAACCCTCTATACTTCTGATACTCTGCCCCACGATGAGTTTTGTCCCTGGACATGTCTGCAATATGCTGCCAGTGTGGTACCTGGAAGGGAGCATATGCTGTCTTTTACAAAATCCTGGCTTTATTGAGTGTCTCCTTTTAAAAGCTTTACAGTGGTTTTCTAGTGTCTATATAAAATAGGTATTTTGTACTGATTTTTGTCATATCTTAAGTTAATGAAAAAAAATAAAAAAGATCATTGTAGTGCCCTCAGTAGCACTATTGCATGTTTCTTGGTAAGGGTAATTCTAAGCATTTGAACAACAACCTCTATATTTTCATTCTTTTTATGATCAGTATATAGAGAAGATCACTGAACCAGCTGATGTATCTTCTGGTTTTTAGTCTTTATTTGCCAGCTTCTTGGTTGAATGGATAACTCATTTTTTATTAAAGAAACCAATTTCAACAACTGATTGGCACTACCCTAGTGAAGCTTGCTGTTAATCTTGGTTGAATCAGTTTCAGCTTCAGACTTTAAACTGTTACTGAGCTTTGGCATAGTTTAAACCCAGTCAGCCACACAGTTTTTAACCCCCCCCCCCCCCCCCCCCCCC
>NDXB01013669.1:0-21392 GCA_002631895.1 Agapornis roseicollis
TGCTCTGACCCAGGTGTAGGACCTTGCACTTGGCATGGTTGAACTTCATGAGGTTGGCACCAGCCCACTTCAGAAGTGTGTTTGCAAGTGGGAAACTTTTGCTGAAGTTCTGCAAGTGACTCAGTCAGGGTCTTGTTTTCATTGTCTCTGTCTCTGATAACTAAATAGGGAGCTCAATGTGGGAGCCCAGCAGGAAGAGCTCAGCATCCATTCCATTTTCCCCCCTTACAATGCCATTTCTTTGTGAATGTTTGCAAGTAAATGTAGGAAAATAATTATATGTTGAAACAAATCCTAGTTACAATCTCTGAGTAGATTAAAACCCACAGTTATGGAATAACACATTATCTAACTAGCACTGTACAGCTTCTTAACGCTTTTAAGACTGATTTTTGCCTAAAGCCCTAGGAAAGTGCCTTCAGCCACACTTAAAGAGATTAAGCCTGATTATTAAATGAAAATACTTCTTTTGATGCCCCTTCCAGATGCATGAGCAACTCTTAATGACCCTGTTAGCAACCCACAACACCCTGTGTAACTTCAGCAGCTGCATGCAGCGTGGCTTGGTTCATTTACCTATGCCCGAAGCAAGAAGTTCATAAATCAAATACTGACCTGGGGATGTGACAGGGATGATTTTTTACTTTCAGCCCTTCTGCATTCAAACACACACCCCACTGTTCCAGGTATGAGGACTCCATCAGTTCCTGTCGCTGTGTTATGTCTGTAACTCCACAGTAATTTGCAGCACCATCCATCCCCAGTCTGTTAATTTGATCAAGCTGAGCCATGCAGGGCCCATTGCTAACAGTGAAACTCTTATTTCATCTAGCCCATGTGTGGTGTTAATCAGCAGCGCTGTTGGGTCACCCAGTGCTCCCAGCAGCACAGGGGCAGCCACAGCCAGGGAAAGACTCCTGGTCTGCAAACAGGGAGCTCAAGCCCCTAAAAGGCTCCGTGCAACACTTGTCCTGCTGGGAATGCTGGTCATGCCTCTGGAAAACCATGTGCTTGGAGAGGTTGGACGCTGTACATGAGACAGATAATTGCCTGCCTGGATTTTAGGCTCAGAGCATTGGCCTAACTTCTGCTGTGACCCCCTGGGACACTGATTTTGTTTGCTTGCTTTTATTTTGGCTTTGGGCAATGGAAGTGTGTACCTGGCTCATAGAACCGTTAATAAGGAGTAATTTGACAGTGTTTGCACAAGGCTTTGAGACCCTGGGGCTGTTATTTCTTACCTGCAGTGTACTTAACGGACCATATACTTTATTCCTTCGCTTCACAGCACACTGCAAGGAGTATACAGAAAGGAGTCACTTTTTGTCACACAGGAGCATTTGGAAACCATTACAATTAAATTAATCCAGGTGGCTTGACAATGCCATTGAATAGGGCACTGACCTCTTACCTCTGGACATGCAAGAGCTCTCAGCCTCATAAAAGTGTACATTAATCACCATCCACCTTTGCTGTGAGGCTCTTGGGGTTTGCACAAAGCCCAAGTTGCAAGTGCCAAAGGAGTCAGGATGTGCCAAGGCTCATGGGGAATCGCTTCCAGCTGGGAAGTTTTGGCAAAGCTCAAAGTGATGTGCTTGCAAGGCAATGGCTTTGAAGGCCCTGTCCCAAACATGGAGCCAAGTGCAATGTCCAACAGCTAAATACAGCTCATCAATGGCTCATTTGGCACTGGTGCTTAAAGGAGGTGAAAAAAGCTTAAATGGCTTCCTCATGGAAAATCAGACCTTAGATAGGGCTTTAAACATGCAGCAGGTATCCATGGGGGCTGCAGGCTGCTACAAAGGCTAAGGGGCTTTTTCAGTTTTGCTGCCACAATGCTCCCTGTGGAATCTGGCCGGTGCTCATGGCTGGAGCTGTACACAGACCATAGCATCCATGCAGCAGCATCCTCTGACTGAGAGAGCTGGGCTGGGGCAGCCTGGGGGAGAGAAGGCTCCTGAAGGGGAGACCTGAGAGCAGCTCCAGTGCCTAAAGGGGCTGCAGGAAACCTGGAGAGGGGCTTGGGACAAGGGCCTGTAGGGACAGGCCAAGGGGAATGGCTTGAACCTGCCAGAACAGGGGAGTCTGAGCTGAGCTCTGAGGCAGAAGCTGTTCCCTGTGAGGGTGCTGAGGCGCTGGCNCAAGGGCCTTTAGGGACAGGCCAAGGGCAATGGCTTGAACCTGCCCGAACAGGGGAGACTGAGCTGAGCTCTGAGGCAGAAGCTGTTCCCTGTGAGGGTGCTGAGGCGCTGGCCCAGGGTGATGGCCCAGAGAAGCTGTGGCTGCCCCATCCCTGGCAGTGCTCAAGGGCAGGTTGGACACAGGGGCTTGGAGCAAGCTGCTCCAGTGGAAGGGGTCCCTGCCCGTGGCAGGGGTTGGAGGTGGGGGAGCTTTAAGGTCCCTTCCAACCCAAACCAGATTGTATTGATGATTCTGATTCTCTGTTTGGTCAGGCTGAGTGCCACAAGCATTTAATTTACGGTACAGGCTTGTGCTGAATGAGAGGAGAGGGGACAGAAGCAGCTGTTGGTGAAGGGTGGTGGAGAGGAGTGGTGGGGCTGCCAGGGAAAGGAGGGTGCTGGGTGGGTAAGTGAGCCCTTTCTTCTTTAGGAAACCAGGTCCATCTCTGGGCTGAGCACACTGGGACCACCTATGAAATGTGAGTGATGTTGTTTGTTTCCTGATGGAAAAGTAAAGAGAGAGTGTTCCCTGGCCCCATGGTGTGACCTGACCAACAAGACCTTTCCCTGCCTCTTAGAGCTTTTACGATAGGTTTATATGCTGTCGAGTAACAACTTGCAGGCCCTAAAAACTGCCATATTCCTCCTAAATAGGGAAAAAATAACGAACTTCATTGTGCAAATAGTTCCCATTTTACTATTTCTAAAGGCTGCCATAGCGTGGTGAAGCCAACATGGAAAAGCAGGCTCAGTCTCTGGCTTCTGCAGTGAGCAGTCACCAGCCCCCCTGTCTCTGCTTCGGCTGCATGCAGAGAGGAGGACTAGTTGCTCTTTCCACAAGTATTAAATACTTTATTTTGTGACCTTCCTCTAATCAGATGCTTTATCTTGATCATATTTTAAAAGAAAAGTAACAGAAAAAAAAAACCACCAAAAGATTTTAATAAACTTAACCTCCTTGAATTGTGTAATTGTTGCTTTCCCGGGACACTGGGGAAGCTGTAAGGATGGGAAAACATGTACAGAGCAGCTTTTGGTGCTTGATAATTTATTAAGTAATAATCTCTTCCCTTCCACACTATTCCCAGTTCCCTCATTACTTGTATGCAGCATAATGGCCTGTTGCTAGCAGCAGGTTGCTGTGCTATTGCAGAGCCAGGTCTGCTCTGTGTCAGTGTCCAATGTGCTGGTGGCAGGAGGAGGAGGAGGAAGGACTGTTGCTGGGTCGAGGTGCAGACATGACCTGAAGCTGTTATAATTGCCAAGTGGGTTGATTTTCCTCCTAATATGTGGCTGGGAAGTGCTGTTTTCAGCTTTCCTGCCCCAGCAAGCTGTGGTAAGTGTTTCTCAGAGATGTAAACCATGACAGGAGGGTCAGCCCTCGCACCAAAGCAAGCCATCCTTGAGGAGCCCTGGGGTCATAGGCTGGTGACTCGAGGTCTTGCAGCAGGATGCTCCTGGGTCAATACATTGTGGGGCCTGGACATCATCGACTGTGATGTGCCTGGGCACAGCCTCTTTCTTGTGGCTGTTCTCACAGGATGGTTTTAGGGGTGATTTGCAGCCCTTGAAGAAAGATACCTTCATGTACAGATCAGTTTGACTTGGAGCTCTGCATACAGTGCTTGTCAAAGCTGCAGGGTCTTTGGAAAGGCAAAGCACAGCAACAATCCTCTGGGCTGGTTCCTAGTGTCCCAGGGCCATGTCTGTGCTGGAAGGTGCTGTGGTTGAACCTCTTTCAGTGTAATTCAGGTGACTGTGATTGCCCTGGTGTAGAGGGCAGTGATGTCTAGTATGTGGCCCTTAATTTGCTCTGTTCCTTTCCTTAGTGCTCCTAGCCAGGCATAACTAAGGTAGAATAACACATCAGAGCGGATCCATGTGCAGCTTATCTTGGTTCTTTTGGAAGGCAGAACCATCCTGAGCACACATATCCTCAGCCACGTGCTTGGTGAAGGTGCTTCCCATGAAGCTGCTCAGCTACATGTAACTTGGATCCCATTTCTCCCAGGGAACTGTCCCACATAGGACAACTTCTGGTTTGGCTCAGCTGATACTGGCAGAGTTTGTCTTCACTGTCTTGAATGTTACACAAAGCCTGAGGGCACAAAGTACCTCCTCGGAGAGCTCTTGGTCCAGCTAGCACGGCTGTGTGCCTGCTGTATAGAGCTTGTGTTCAGGTAAAGCTAGCACGGCTGTGTGCCTGCTGTATAGAGCTTGTGTTCAGGTAAAGCTAGCACGGCTGTGTGCCTGCTGTATAGAGCTTGTGTTCAGGTAAAGCTAGCACGGCTGTGTGCCTGCTGTATAGAGCTTGTGTTCAGGTAAAGCTAGCACGGCTGTGTGCCTGCTGTATAGAGCTTGTGTTCAGGTAAAGCTAGCACGGCTGTGTGCCTGCTGTATAGAGCTTGTGTTCAGGTAAAGCTAGCACGGCTGTGTGCCTGCTGTATAGAGCTTGTGTTCAGGTAAAGCTAGCACGGCTGTGTGCCTGCTGTATAGAGCTTGTGTTCAGGTAAAGCTAGCACGGCTGTGTGCCTGCTGTATAGAGCTTGTGTTCAGGTAAAGCTAGCACGGCTGTGTGCCTGCTGTATAGAGCTTGTGTTCAGGTAAAGCTAGCACGGCTGTGTGCCTGCTGTATAGAGCTTGTGTTCAGGTAAAGCTAGCACGGCTGTGTGCCTGCTGTATAGAGCTTGTGTTCAGGTAAAGCTAGCACGGCTGTGTGCCTGCTGTATAGAGCTTGTGTTCAGGTAAAGCTAGCACGGCTGTGTGCCTGCTGTATAGAGCTTGTGTTCAGGTAAAGCTAGCACGGCTGTGTGCCTGCTGTATAGAGCTTGTGTTCAGGTAAAGCTAGCACGGCTGTGTGCCTGCTGTATAGAGCTTGTGTTCAGGTAAAGCTAGCACGGCTGTGTGCCTGCTGTATAGAGCTTGTGTTCAGGTAAAGCTAGCACGGCTGTGTGCCTGCTGTATAGAGCTTGTGTTCAGGTAAAGCTAGCACGGCTGTGTGCCTGCTGTATAGAGCTTGTGCTCAGGTCCAGCTAGCATGGCTGTGTGCCTGCTGTATAGAGCTTGTGTTCAGATCGAGCCAGAACACCTGAGAGAGTTGTGGCACTGCAGGTTCTTGGAGGAGGCAGAGCAGAGGTTGTCCTGACTCCCATCTGGCATCTGGAACTACCTGGGGAGGCTGGAACTACCTGGAGGAGTGACCTGCCACAGGAAAAGTGGGCTTGGAGATCAATGTGATCAGACCAAAGCCATTTATTACAAAGCGTCTATCCTTTTTACACTGTTGTCTGCACCTGCTTCCAATAGCCTGCTGTATTATGATTGGACACATATACACCAGCTAGCTGTATTAATTCGATAGTTTGCTGTATTATAATTGGATACTCAGTGTATTATGCTTGGATACATGTACAATCACTTGCTGTATTAGTGGATACATAATCAATGGCTTGCAGTATTAAGATTGCATACATATACAGTGAGGCACACAGCAACTAGTTACAATTGGTTAAATTAAGCATATGAGAACCTAGCCTTTAAAGCTTGCTAACAGTTCACTATTGTGTCTTACCCAGTTTCTTCTCTCCTTGCTTGCACTGTTACTTTTGCTTCTTTACCCACGGCCTTCTCCATCCTCAATTCATGTCGAGCTCCACGTAGGCACTTGCTGACTTGGGAACATGGCCACTCTTTGCTAAAAGTCCATCCACAGTGACCTGCTTTGGTCTCCACAGGGATATGGGTCTACCAGGGTACCCATCAAAATGTAACCTGGACATGGTTGTGGAGTGCAGAGGTAGTGCCAAGCTGGGTGTATGAGGGCAAGCAGCAGTGCGGTTGGAAACAGGGCTTCCCCTCTTGCCAGCCGCCCATATTTAAACATGGAGAATTCTCTCCTCTTACAGTTTACCTTCATGTGCGAATCTTTGACAGCTTTACCCAAGAGCTTCTTCAGAGATGAGTTCATACAGCAAATCATCTCGGGGGCAGGAGGTTAACAGTGAAGAGTGAGCACGGGTCAGATGAGTGCTGCCTGCTGCTATTTGCAATCGCATCCTGTGTTTGGGCACACAGGAGTGTCACTGGCATTGAGCTTTGGGCTGGGCAGATTGATGGATGTGATTTGATTTGAAGTTGTGTAGAGGGTGATTACAATAAGCAGCCAGGAAATTAAATGAGAATGCTATTGTTTAGCAACCAAATGTAAATGATTTGTTTCTGTTCTTCAGAGCTGTGTGAGTGTTGATGTGCCTCTGCACTCCCAAGGAAGGATGCAGTGCACAGGAAACAGAAGATTACATGTGCTGAAGGCAGATAAATGTGCTGTGGCCATGACTTATAGAGCAGAACCTCAGCTTTGACTACTGGGCAGGCAGGTATTATTCTTCAGAGAGCAGAGCCTGATAGTTTTGCTTATCAAGGAGAAAAATGGGCTAGTGGTTGTGAATGAGGAGACCTGAGCTCTCTTCTTGTCCCTGCATGTGTTTGCTGAGTGCCTGCACCCCTGCTGGGGAAGGGGATGGTTGCTGACGGGTTTGGGGGTGCAAACTGCCTGGGCTCTGGGGGTATCTGTGTTGTTGTGACTTTAACTGCAGGGAAAGCCCCGCAGATGCTGAATCAGGCAATCAGTGTGCAAGAGCCGAGAAAAGGATTTACCAGGGATTTACCATGGTCTGAAGGCACCGCTGGGTGGTTGGAGGCCAGGGTGGGAGAGGAGAGTCCTTATCGGAACCCAGCTTCTGTGTGTCAGTGGCAAAGCTCAAACCCAGATCTAAACTCAGCAGTGGGGGAAAAGGGCTTGGATCCAATCTGGCCATGGAAAATTCCTGCTGCTGCCCCTGCCCTGCTCTCCCCTTGAGTCTTGTGATTTTAAAGTATGATCAGTCTTGCTATTCATGAAAAGCTGGGATGTGGCTCCCCACCAACAAATGGGATTCTGATAGAAGCGTCAATAAGGCTAATATTGTTTTCAGTCACTAAATTTGACTTAAAGCTGGCCTAGGAGAAAGGGAATTCATCTCTGAATGCATCAGTTGATGACTGACAGGAAAATATTGCAAACGATGTAGCTGGTGTGTATTGTTCGCTCATCTGTTGAGCCGGCTGAATATTGGGAAAAGGGGGGTTGTAAATGTATTTTAATAATTGGCAGAAAAGAAAGAAATGAACATTGTGCAACCATTTCCCCTCCAAATTGCTCCATTGTGTACTGACAGAGGCAAGAGCTTCCTAAAGCAGGAGTGGATCCCAAATCCAAACCAAATCCTGGGCACCCCAGGAGTTCTGCAAGGGCTGGAGGGGTGATGAGGGGCAGGCGAGCTGGAAGAGGCACCCCATAGCTCCCTCTGTTGTCAATAAGTGTGTCTCTGAGAGCACACATCTCTCTTGGTGGGGGGACTGCACTTGACAAACCCAGTTCCTGCATGCTGACAGCAAGCATGGAGCAGGGGAGGAAGCCTGAAGGACCAATGAGACTGACAGTTAGAAAAGGCAATAGATAATATTGGCAGCTGGAGAGCAATGGAGTTGGAAGAGAGGGAATAATCAATGGGGTAGCTCATAATGGCAATGGTGGGTCTCAGGAGGATGCCCAGCAGCCCAGCCTCTGTGTGTGCTACATCAGCTCCTGCCAGAGGGACTCTCTGAGGTCAAGATTGTTAAGAAACAAATAATCCAGGGGAGCAGGAAGGTTCAGAACAGACACAGAACCTTCAGATCAGATTCCCATTGCCTCCAGACAGGATTGGATGTGCTGACAAATCAGTAGCTTTCCGAATGAAGGACATGATGCTGCTCCCTACCTTAAACCTACCTCTTTTGTGAGCACATCCTTGGGCTACCAAAAGCCTTGAGATTTCTCCAAGGAGTCCAGAAGGAGCTGAAGAGGAATAGGACAGACTTTGTGCTCTGTCTTTTGGAGCAGGACACGTACAAACTCCAGCCCCTGCACATGCATTTATTGTGGCTGTTGATTTCTCCTCTGAGCTGTGTCCCCTGGATCTGAAATGAAAGTGGTGTAATTGGATGCACCACCACAGTGGCCAGTGACAAAAAGCATTTTTCTGAAAGCATTTTTCCCCCTGTTGCTGACAGATTACATCTGATGTTAGAAAGCAGCATCACTCTCAGTTGGTACCACCACTAAGTAATTTACCCTTCTAGAAAACCTTCTTGTTATTGCAGCATGTTCACTGCAGCCATCTAGGTGAAATTATTTCTTTTAAGGTAGAAAAAAAGACAGGTTTTCTGTCTTGTGTTGTCCAATATTTCAAAACCCTTGGAGGAGAATGGGATATAGATCCAGGCCAAGAGGAGAACACCCATTACCATTTTGAAGATGAGAGAAGCAAGGGTAGGAGGGTATTGGTGAGGAACAGAGGGATGCAGGCAGCCTGGAGGGATGCTGACCCTGTTCAGACAGGGCTTCTATTAGAAAACCTGGAGTTGTACAGTTCAAAGTGGGGTTTGTGTGGGAATTTCCCCTGAGCACAGGTGGATACTGCAGAGGAAAGAAACCAAATTTTCACCAGCATTGCCTGAGCGATTCTGTGAATCTATGCTGGGATATTTGCAGGAGAGGGGGTGTGTGATTTACTGCATTTGATTGCCTTTAATGTCACCTTCCTTCATCCAAAGAGAAAACATTCTCTCTCCTTACACACACTTTCTTTGCTCTTTCCCTCCTCCCCCAGGTACCTGGAAACAATGTGAGGTGCTTGTAGGAAGTACCCAGCCACAGCTGCCTAACACTCAGGAACCTATTCCTCCTTTGGGCTCTGCTTTGGGGGTAGTGACCCCAAAGTGGTGTGATGCTCTGCTGCCCTCTGCTACATACAGACCAACAAGCAGGTCTCCTGTGTGTCTGGGTGGTTGCCAAAGACCTTTAAGTCTCAGAATCCTCCAGAAGAAGGGTAGCAGCAGGACACAGACTACCTGAAAATGAAGTCAACAGAGCCCATAACTGAGCACACAGCAAAGTGTGCAAATTTACTCAGGCATTGACAGTGATGCCCAGCTCCCCTGTGGTGTAAACTGTACAGTGATATCCCTGTTGGAGCAGGCAGACATAGCCAGGATACTGGCATCATATTCGAGTGCTAGACCCAAGGTAGGTCCAGGTAAGGATCCAGACTGGAAAGGCTTCTCTGGTTTAGTGCTGCTGACACCCGAAGGCCCTGTCTGCCTCCTGTGCTTCCCTCTGATGTACGGGTCACTGTGAGGGGTGATTTCAGATCTCAGCCTCCACCTGGACCCTTCCCCATGATCCAGCACAGCCTGTGCTGGCTTGAGCCATGCTGATCCCAGAGGTACCAGCCTGCCTGGTACCTTCCTGGAGGAAGATGTTTGTTGGCTTTTGTATGCTTCTTTACTGGAGAGAACAAGGGCCTTGGGGACCTCGAGTGCATGTGAGCCCACACGCCAGGCTGTTCTTGTTAACTCTGGAAGAACTGGCCCATTTCAATACAGTTGGACAGATGAGAGTTTCAAAAGGTGATAGCCTTCTGGAAAGCTCTGTTAAGAAGACTTGCACAGCTAAGAAGAGGCTCTTCCATGGGCTCACCTGGGGGAAACCCTACAGCATGAGGAGATACAGGAGAGCTCTCGCATCTTGGGAGGTATGAAAAAATCTGCTCAGGTGCCTTCCATCAGCAAGCAGGACTTGGTAATCCTGGCTACGAAGGAACTTGAGTGTGTTTTTTAGCTAAAAGAAAAGGTGGAGCGGGTGGTTTGGGTGTTCATGGTGTCCCAAGCCTTGGGGGGCGACCATTGGAATGAACCTAAATTAAAGTGAACATTGATAGGAAGAAGGGATAAGACCATTGTTGAGTGGGACTTGAAGGAAATCATGGGAGGAGCCAATTCTAGGGGAAAATTCATAGCTTGCAGTTCTACCACACTTGCCACTCAAGGCTGCTGCTGGTGCCTTTGTAGAAGGCTGGGGGTGTCTTCATCATCTTTTTACAGTACAAAAGTGGAGACACAAGAGCATGGAAAGTCTGTGTCAGGACCAGACCATCTTGGTTCTTGTGTCTGAGCCTCAGTCCCGGGACACTTCATTGTCTTGTAGCCAGGGCAAAGCCAGAGGGAGAGGAAATGAAAAAGCTGTTGGGAGCTGTCATTCCTCATAAAAACCTGCGTGGGATTGTCTATTTTTGTAATAGTTTTTAGAAGGTCTGCCAGGATTAATTCCAGCCCTGTGGAGCTGGAGAATCTCTGACATCTCCAGGTCACTTGTTCCAAAGGTTAATAATTCCCATTAAAAACAACCCTCTGCTGCTTACAGAGTGTTTTGAGATGGGGAGCAAAGGCACAGCTCTGCTTTCCTTGATACTCTTTGCTTTGCTGGCTGCTGAAGCCAGAACCTCCTCCAGAATGTCTGCATACTGACAGTGTGGATGCTAAATTTAATATTGCTCCCAAATGGCCAGATGTGCAGGAGCCTGACCTCCACACCTGGTGAAACAGGCCTGCTCCATGCCCCCTGCCCCATCAGGAGTTCACCCGTGAGAGCCCTGTGGTGGGGCTGGTAGGAGCCTGCCCTTCTTAGGGAGTATTTTGCAAGCTAAAAAAGCAAGCTTAAACGCAGCAGGCTGTCTCTCTGAGAAAGAAAATCTACCCAAGATTATTCTGAGCCTTGTTCCCAATCAACCCGAGGCCATGGGGGAATTGTGTGCTTCAGTGATCTAATCAAGGCAGACGCAGCGTGGTCCAGCCATTCCTCAGAGGCTGGGATGCTGCTGCATGTGCGGGATGCGGCAGCGGCAGCAGGGCAAACGCATCCCTGAAGGCAGCAAACGGGGGTCTGGGTAGATAAACTATCTGCGAAATGGTTACAGCCTATACCCTGCTTATCCTCTCCTTACGTGAAATGGGCAGCTAATAACAGACAGATCCTCAAATCACTATTGAAGGTGTTGTGAGAGAACTGCCTCACTCTGTTAACTTTCAATAATCGGTGAAGCAATGGCAATAGAGTTTGTGCACTGCAGTGGAAGAGATCTATTAAGAGGCCTTTCCAAGCCTGTGCTGCTGGGGAGAGCAGTTAATTGAAACTCTAGTGCTGCTTTTAATTGTGTCTGTCCATAAGCTTTTGCTGGAATTGCTCTGCCAAGGTTGCTTCCCCGCTCCTTTTGGCTTTGCTCCTCAGCTGGTTGAGCCACGTTATCAGAGCTTTTTACAGCAGGTTTGGATTTACGTGTTTGGAGCTCAGCACAAATTCAGAACTGCACAAAAATCAATCCCTCAGCCTGCCCCTGCAGAGAGACAGGGCTGCTTCATGCTTTCCGTGGTGCTGGTGGCCTGGGGGATTGTCTCCAGCCTGCAGAGCATCGCATGTGCACTCCGAGCTGGCTTGCTTCTTGCCCTGAAGGACAGCAGCACCTTGGCACTGGTTTTGGTACTCAGTAATCCAGACTTGGGGTCTTGCTGGGGACATTCACTTTCTGAATGCAGAGGCAGCATGTGTGAGTGCTGCAATACTGAGGGCTGCAATCCTGTGAGGGCTGCAATATTGAGAGTGCTGCAATACTGAGGGCTGCAATATTGAGAGTGCTGCAATCCTGTGAGCGCTTCAATCCTGTGATGCACAAGCTCAGAGGCCATTTCTGGGGTCAGGTAAAGCGTACCTTGTGTGGGACGTTTGCACTCGGTGGCAATGGTACGTGTACAAAGTAGGACAAGTGCTGAGCTGCAGAAAGGTAGCTGTGTGGTGGGCAGCTTCGACATGGTCTGTCCTGGTAACTGCTGGGAGTGCTCTTGCTGCTGACACTGGCCAGCCAGAGCAGAAGAGAGCAGGAGAAATGGGATACTGGGAACTAAAGCGATCCCAGCAGACCAGGGCGATAAATAACAGTGTTAGATCTCCAAGTCAGAAGCTGGATTAGCATGCAGAGAGCACTGGGGCAGCTGTGACAATGCTGGGGCTGCGGAAGGGATAATCCTGCATGGAATCAGGCTGGGGAGAGGAGCCAAGGAGCAGTGTTGTGTCAAAGCTGTGCTGCTTGCCAGGCTGCTGTGAGGTGAAAGAAAGCCCAAGGAACAGTTCCTGTTGAGAAAGGCAGTTTGTGCAGGGAGGTCAGACACCAGGCTGTGCTGTGGGTCCCTCAGTGTGTGCTGCTTTGCCAGGGCCTGATCTATGTGCAAGAGATGGATGCTGAAGTTTAGTAACTATGGAGGCACCATTAACCATAGAATTGGTGTTTGTATTGGAAGGGACCTTAAACCTCATCCAGCTCCAACCCCTGCCATGGGCAGGGACACCTCCCACTGGAGCAGCTTGTTCCAAGCCCCTGTGTCCAACCTGGCCTTGAGCACTGCCAGGGATGAGTGAGGTTTATCAGTGACCTGCGTTAGCCAAAGCCTCCTTTTTGGCTGCTCCTTCCTTCAGTTCAGCATTCATTTCACCTTTCAAGAGTCCTGGGCTGTGGGTGGCTTTGCAGATCATGTCAGCTCTGCCCCCTTCCTTCCCCTGGCACCAAGTGAAGGCACAATGAGGGTGTTGAGAGAGGAAATTCACAGTTAAGCAGTAACTGTTATGTTGCTGGGAGGGGGATGGATTGAGCCAGGCAGGCAGTGGTCTGGTGGGGTGAGGCAGCCACCTCAGCTGGGGAAACCACCTTGGGGCTTGGCTGTGCTACTTGGGTCCCGGACCCATCCCTCCCTGCAAAGGCATGCAATGAGCATTCAGCACACTCCCTGCCTTGCGCAGGCCAGGCTCAGTGTGTGGAGGGGACTTAACGTCCATTTAACTGAGTGTAAATCATCCTTATTCCAGCCCTGCTTTGCAGAGCCAAGGGCGTATAAACTGGTTTGAGGGCTACATGGGATCCCAGCTTGTTTTAAAGGTGTGATCACCTTGAAGCTTGGCACCCTTGGAGGGTTCCGAAGGCTCCAGCAGGGTCTCGCTTTGTTTGTGTGGATTAGAAATGTAAATACATGTGAGCTCTGAATGCAGAAAGGGGAGGAAAGATGAAAACCAGCTCTGCATTCCTGATTGTGAGATTTCTGCTCTTCCTCATAAAAGCGTGAATGACGTTTCTTTGGCTGGCTGCATAATCCATGTTAACAAGACAATTAGTATGTGCTGGAAGTTATTCTTTTCCTCAGTACGTCAAAGTCAGGGCTCTGCTGGGTTTGGAATGGAGCCTTGATCCAGTTCTTCCTCACTGTAAAAGATAACAGTGAATTTTTTTCCAAAGCTCTTGGCAGTGTGTAATTAATAGCTTTTTTTTTTCACCCTTAAATAAATTGGAGCAAAACAACAACCCAACTGGGGGCAAATTTAGACAAAACCCAACGTTTCTGCTTTAAGTGTTAATTGTGTGAATGCCATGTGTCTGGAAGGCAGCAGACTGACAAGCAGGGGTGGCTGCAGCCCTCTCCTTGTTCCTGGAGCAGGGACAGGGCCAACAAAGGCTCTGTGCTTTGTGCAGGCACCGTCATGTGTCTCCAAGGGGTGACTTTGCTGGAGCTTGGAACTGGCTCAAAATCATTTGGAGGATGGAAGCTGTTCCCTGTGAGGGTGCTGAGGCGCTGGCCCAGGGTGATGGCCCAGAGAAGCTGTGGCTGCCCCATCCCTGGCAGTGCTCAAGGCCAGGTTGGACACAGGGGCTTGGAGCAAGCTGCTCCAGTGGAAGGGGTCCCTGCCCGTGGCAGGGGTTGGAGCTGGGTGAGCGCTGAGGTCCCTTCAACACAAACCAGGCTGGGTTTGATGAATCTGGATTTTGACAAAGCCCCAAATGCTGCTGAATGAGGTGCCTGTGCATTACCTGAACTAGTGCAGAAACACTGCGGCCGCTGTTCGTTTCCGTTCAGGTGCAACAGCCTATGGTGGGGTTAGGCTGCTGCAGGATTCTCTGCAGGTTCCCGTTAGTTTAACAAGGCTTCTGTCTGTGCTCGTAAGGGGATTTTATAGCAGTGGTTTTCAGTTTTCTGTTAGCTTGTCCTGCCCTTCTCCCCCTTCTGCACACTGCAGCATGGGAGCTGTGCCCCTAGGCAGGGACGCTGCCACCCTGGCCACAGGAGCAGGCAGCTCACAGCAGGATGTGCTCAGTGTCAGGATGTTCTGCAGCCACAGGTGGCCTTGAGGCTGCTGCACCAGTGAGATCTGAAACATCGGATTTAAGAGCTCCCCTGGTACCTGCTGTCAGCCAGCCTGGGAAGAGAACAGCCCCTCTCTGCCATGCCTGAGCAGGGCAGTGCCCAGAATGCAGGATAAGGCTAGAGATACTTAGAATCATAGAATCATAGAACAGTTAGGGTCGGAAAGGACCTTAAGATCATCCAGTCCCAACCCCCCTGCCATAAGCAGGGATACCTCACACTAAACCATGGCACCCAAAGCTTCATCCAACTTGACCTTGAACGCTGCCAGGGATGGAGCATTCACAACTTTGCCATAGATCACAGCCTGGTTTGTGTGGGAAGGGATCTTAAAGCTCATCCAGCTCCAACCTCTGCGACGGGCAGGGACCCCTTCCACTGGAGCAGCTTGCTCCAAGCCCCTGTGTCCAACCTGGCCTTGAGCACTGCCAGGGATGGGGCATGTATTTATTTGAGAGCTGCTCTGACCAAAAAGATATGGGGCTGTAGAGGAGCATGTGGATGACTCCATTTCTCAAACTTCATCTTCTTTTGTAGTATAAGACTTTGGTTGCCAGCAATAGGTGGAAATGAAACTGGTCTTAACTATGGAGTGATAGCCGCTGAGACTGGGATGAAACAAACACTAGAAACACAGAAATACTACACTTCAGCTTATCGATTTCCTCCTGTAGTCACTGATTCTGTGCTGAGGATGAGTGGTGGGGACATGGAAGGGAATCGAGGTTGAATAGTAAGGGAATTAAATATGCTCATATAAAAGAGCAGTTGGGATCAAAATGGAGACAGAGTATAGAAAAAAGAAAAAGAAATATATATAAGGCAGTAGATGCTGGGTCCATCACTATTGGAGTTGTGATGCTGAGGGGTATCTGGTACCCAAGTGGTGCTCACCACTCCCCAGGGAACAAGGCGATGGGATGCAGCCAGGCAGGTGGAGAGCATCCTCTTTGGCTTGACTTCTACCTCTGCAGCTGGTTTCCTCCAGGCGTAGAATCACAGAATAGTTTGGGTTGGGAAGGATCCAAAGATCATCCAGTTCCAACCCCTTGCCATGGGCAGGGATGCCTCACCATAGGCCATGTCACCCAAGGCTCTGTTCAAACTTGCCTCAAGGGTGTTCCTCTACTTTGGCTTCTCCACTTGCAACAAGGGCAAGAGCAGTTTTCTGCTTTCCCCTGAGAAGAGGCAGAGAGCAGCTGATGAGCATTTGTGAGGCAGAATGATGAATGCCCCTGGGAAGATGAGGAACAACCAAGCACAGAGGCTGGAGGGGTGCAGCAAATAAGGCAGACATTCCCTATAGAATGAGAGTGAATTTAAGCACTGAATAACTCTCTTATTCCCTGAGCCATGTCTGTCCTGTGCTGTAAATGAGGCAGGGGTCCTGTGTGACTAAATCCCAGCACATCCCTCATCCAGGAGAGAGGGGGCAGGGAGGAAAGGCCACCAATTAGTGAGGAGACAGCCCAGCAGGATGAATGGAGAGGGCAGGTCTGCATGTACAGAGCTGATCCCCCCCACCCCAGGTAACAGCACTGCTCCAGGTGTGTGGAAGCAGGGTGAGACAGGGCCAATGAGCTTAGACAAACAGCAAACGTGGCAGGGAAATTGATGACGAACTTCAGAGCAGTGAAAAGATTGAGGGCTACGTATGTAAAATGTAAGTGTTCCTGGCAGCACCCCATTCCCCACAATCATCCTGCAGTTCCTAGGTAAGAGTGGTTTAGTTAGGACGGTCACTGGTCTCCTGGCCAGCCACCATGATATGTGCCCAGATTTGCCCCTCTTGAAACATTGGGGGCATAAACATAACTGCAGCATCATTTTCTTTTGATTCGAAACCAACTCCTTTATCAGTCTTTCCTCATCTCCTTGTAAATTGTTTGTTGATGAGGAGCTTTAATTGCTCCAGAGCTGCTGCTCTGGGTACAGTTTAATTCCTCTTATCTGGCATCCCAGTGCATCCGTGCTCAGTTTGCTCCAGACCACACTGAACTCATTGAAGCCATTGAGTGCAATGGAAGCAAGCATGAGCCTTTTGGGAGATGCTGTTGGCTGACATGTGCACATCAGCCCCAAAGAAAGGTTAATTTCATTCATCAGGAACTGTGATTAAAGCACTTTAGCTTGTAGCCATTGTTATGGGCTATGCTACCTACTACAAGCATTGACCCAGGAGCTGAGATTTCTTGTGTTTCCTCTTGCTGTTCAAACACTAGAATAAATTAGGCCCCAACATCCCTCAATGTAAATAATTCCTACAGGGTTTTGGTTGGTTTTTTCCCTATCTTGGCCAATCACTGTTATTATTTTCATAATTATGCCATTCTCCATCTGCCTGATGGAGTTAATGTCTCACTTTGTCAATCACTGGCCCATCTTCCTCCAGCATCTCAGCAACAGGCAGCCAGAGTATGGTGAAATTAGACTATTTTCCAAGCATTTCAATGACAGCTTTTAGTGGTTGTGTGCTCATCTTTGTGTGTATTCATTGACTGGCTCCTCAATTCTGCCTCATCGGGGAAAAGTGCAGGAGTGGCTGAAGCCTGTGTCTGGCTATGCTGGTACTTCACAGTGCATTTGGGCTGAGCTGCAGTGTTGCTGATACAGCAGGGTGGGACTTGTGTCTCTCCTTCTTCCCCTCCAACTTGACTCTTGGCAAAACCAAGGAGAGCCCAGCTGGGGCATGGATAGAGGCAGCCAAGAGAGGGTGCATGAGAAAGAAGCAGCTTCATGCACTGCAACAGGAGCTGTATTATGGGGCTTACCTTGTGCAAAGCCCAGATTTTCTCACTTGTGTGATAATGGCCACAGGCCTCAGCAAGAAGTGGGGTGAGGGCAAAGTGCTGTCAGATGTCTTGTGTTGGGTGTCTCCAGGAAGGGCTGGCTCTTGCTGCCATGTCTCTTTGAGGTGGAGAACAGCCCTTAGTGATTCCCTTCTCCAAGGGGTAATGGGTTCAAACTGAAACAGGAGAGGTTTAGATTGGATCTAAGGAAGAAATTCTTTCCTCTTAGGGTGGTGAGATGCTGGAATGGGTTGCCCAGGGAGGTTGTGAGTGCTCCATCCCTGGCAGTGTTCAAGGCCAGGTTGGATGAAGCCTTGGGTGGCATGGTTTAGTGTGAGGTGTCCCTGCTTATGGCAGGGGGGTTGGAACTGGATGATCTGAAGGTCCTTTCCAACCCTAACTATTCTATGATTCTATGTTTTGGTTCTCCAGCCTTGNGGGGGTTGGAATGATCTGAAGGTCCTTTCCAACCCGAACTATTCTATGATTCTATGTTTTGGTTCTCCAGCCTTGCCATAAAGGAGAGGGCACGGTCATCATGCAGGAGCTGTGGTGGGGTGGGTGAGCAGGATTTCAATGTGCTGCTGACCACGGAGCAGCTCAGCACTGGCTGGAAACTGGGGCAAGCACTGACCAGGCAGCCCTCCCTGACCTGGGTTTGATGTCAGCAGCACGTTCCTGCATCCCAGTCAGAGGGGTGAGGGGGTACAGGAAATGCTCCTCTGCCTCAGAGCAGTTAGAGGGGTTACTAACAGCATCTCTGTGCTTACCAATGTGGGCACTAAGCATAGGTAGGTTCAGATAGATATGAATAAAACTAAGAGCGTGGTACAGCCTGGTAGTGCCTCTCAGCGGGGCTGTACAGGATCCTCAGCAGATCCTCATGTACTTTTGTCTCCCCAAACCCCACCATCGTGGCTGATGCAGAGCACCAGTGCAGCACCCAAGCTGGCTCAGTTAAAGCTGGTTTGAGTCATTCTGCACAGACATACCCTAAAGGAGAAGGCACTGATTATTTGTGCTGCTCAGCACTTTGGATACCTGTAAACAGGCTGCATCCCACTAAATGCATCCCCTGTAATGAGCTGAGGCCACCGCATAATTAATACTTCAAACATTCCCAAGCTAGATTGATACGCCCTAAATGAACAGTGGCAGATGACAAGGGAAATTAGATAAGGAGCAGCTGGAAGTGATCTGCTTGTATTTAAGATCTAACA
The DNA here is from genome assembly GCA_002631895.1 of Agapornis roseicollis. Classification (NCBI taxonomy): domain Eukaryota; kingdom Metazoa; phylum Chordata; class Aves; order Psittaciformes; family Psittacidae; genus Agapornis; species Agapornis roseicollis. The sequence continues at coordinate 18,292 of NDXB01013669.1, forward strand.
CTGCCAGGAAACGGCTTCTATTAACAGCAACCTGAAGAAACTGCAGGGGTTTTCAGAGAGGTACTAGAGATGCAGTGTGTGAGGAAGGGGCGACTCATCTTCTGCTCCCCAAAACCCATCAGGAGGATCAGGTTCCTCATTAGCACAAGCCAGCAGCACTGTACACGGTGCTGCCAACCACGCTTGTTAGCTGAATGTAATTGGCCTGTGGCTTGGAAACTGCATGCAGGGTTTGGGGGCAAAGGAGCTTCTCTGAAATTCATAACAGCTGAGCAGGGACCTGAATTTCAAGTGAGGATGCTCCGCTTAATGAAAGGCAGGATTTCACTGGGGATTGCTAAGGGGTTGCAATCTGTAGATTCCTAACCTACAAATATAGCTGCACCACCTGCATCCTAGTGACAAATCTTCCTATTTCTCTTAATTATAACCCACCCTGGTATGCAGTTTGCACTTTGGTTTTGGCACGTTATTTGTAGAGCGGGAACTTTGGCTGCTAGCAGATGATTCAGTTTAATACTGTGGTGTGAGTGTTATACCCACCTTGAATATTTGCCAGGTCCATGTGATTTGCTCCAGAGGCCATGCCATGTCCCCTTCATCACGAGTGGTTAACAGAAGTTTGAAGGCTGGCTGATTTGTTTCTGTCAGGAGGAGAAAGCAGTGATACGTTTTCTGAGCAGCCTTTTTCTTTAATCATTGACACCCATGCGAAGGGATCCGCACATCAGGCTTGTTTCCTTAAGCACAATAGAGATAATTCAAGCAGGTTTTAAGGCAGATACCAACGTGCCTGCCACACCAGGGAGTGCTGTGACCAGCAAACTGAATCTCTTAAGTTACGTATTTGCAACTTCTCTTGGCTTTCTGCCTCTGGACCACGAAGCAGGAGGGCAGCTCCCTGCTCTTGCTTGCCTCCTGCAGTCTCCCAGATGCCACCATCCTCATGGATGAAGGTCCTCACTGGCAGAAGGCTTCCTAATGGCCTGGCCAGGAGGTCCAGGGGCTGAGCAAGCCTCCGCATCTTGGAGAAAGAATTCAGGATGCTCACTTTGTACCACATTCTGGAAAAGGCAGCTGGAAAGTGTTGTTGTCCCACATGATGCCATCTAGGAGACAGGATTTCTTGTCTTTCCCCATTAGAAATAGATTTATAATATCTATATATAATATCTCCATCGGAAATATTATAGGATACTGTAGACTGCTTTTCTCCTGATAAATATATTCTGTTCAGTATTGAATATGTGTTTGGCACTCATGGGTTTTAGGGGTCTGTCACTATTCCTGGCTCCAGAATGGTAGCAGGCATCACCACCTGGAATACAAGTTGGGAAGCAAAACAATGCTTTAGTCCTTTACAAGGCATGGCATCAGGCGGAGGAAGTTTGTTTTCAGTTTGGATGGAGCACACTTGCAGAAGAGAAAACTCTGTGACAGTAAAACTCATTATGAAATAGGAAGAGGAAAATATTCCTTTTATGAAGCATAAACTCCCTGCTGTGGAAAACTATTGAGGCAAGTAGATGAGTAAGATTATAAAAAGGATTAGATATGGATTATCCAGGATTAAGGCAATGAACTCTCTTGGATGAAATCCACACGAGGTTTTCACCCTGCTGTGTTTGGGGTCCTGGATGAACTGTTATCTTTTTATGTCTGGAAAAGCTCCCCTCTCCTGCATCGCAAGAAACCCATCAGATTGCTTGGGTTTTTGATTTCATTCTTAAAACCCAGAAATCCCCAAAGCGAACAAGGGCTGAGTGTAAAGATCTTACAGTAGTGCGTGGTAATACAGGACCTGATGACATTCAGTGTAGTTGAATATAATGTATGCAGGGAGAAATAATGGGGAAAAAAAACCCAGTGTTAACTCTATGCATGTGTATACATACAAATACACATAAAGATATATGTATATGTGTGTGTGTGTTTATAGACTCTGATGGTCCTTGACCTGACTCGTGCTCTGAAGAATGAGATGTTGGACCTATAACAGAGAATATCTAAGGAAGTGTAAGCTTGGTGCTGACAAAGAATCATATAAGTGAATCCAGTGTGAGGGGTAAACTGAAAACAAAGCTGAAGGTGTTGTTACAACACTGTGCAAGACCCTGCTGCTCTCCTCCAAGCCCAGCAGCCAGCTCTGGTCCTCTGCAGTGGGAAGTCCAGCAAGTGTGGGTAAGGGGTGCAGAAAGGCTTTTCCCCAGGGATAACAGCACAGGGGTCAAGGTGTCCATCCTGGAACAGCTGAGGTGGACAGGAGATTATGGCAGAAATCAAGAAAATCAGGAGTGGCTTAAACTAGGGAATGAGCTTCACTGCTGCTTCTAAACCCACGCGGGCTCAGACTGACATAGCAGGTTCAGGACACCCCAAAGAAGGGTTTGTCTCAGGCAGGAGGTTGTTGAGGTGTGGGGCTCCTGGGTCCAGGGTATCCCAAAGCAAAAACCTGGCATTGCATTTACAAAGCTGACTGAGCAAAACTGTCCAGAGGAAAAGTCACAAAGGGCTTCCCATCCTAGAGGGACAGTTCCCAGCTCAGCAAGCCTGGCTCAGGAGCCACAGGCTGCAGCAAGCTCAGCACCAGTCCCATGTATGTCTCACTGCTCATCCTCTTGCCTGCATGCTCATGGCGCTGTTCAGTGGTGGCTGCAGGAGATGGAAGAGTCACACCAAGGCTGCTGTATGGTGTGGGCATGGGTACAGTGCAGCCAATGAGGGTTTCTCTGAGACTTTTAGCACCATCCTGCTAGAGTGAATCTCCATTATCTGTGTATGTTATTGCAGAGCTTAATCCACAGCATCATCTTTCACAAGGGTTTGGTCTTAAGGTAATTTTGGGACTGCAGCAGCCCAGCCTATCAGCACCATCCCTGCTTCTAATGAAGGAGCTACTGCTTGGTCGTAGAGAGTGAAAAAGAGTGTTCAGCTTTTGCTGCTACTCTCAGCAGGGTGCAATAGAAACTCATTATACTAGACAAGTCTAATTTAATTACAATTCTTAAATGATTTTGTGCTGGCTCAGTGGGAAGGGGGCTCATCTACATATATTAGGGGTCTGTCTTCCCAAAACTTAGTAATATCTATGGTAAATTGTC
>NDXB01013671.1:1813-18123 GCA_002631895.1 Agapornis roseicollis
TTTTTTTTTTTTTTTCTGTAGAATTTGCTTTGGACTTTAATTTGACATGAAGTGTCTGTCATGAAGTGTGATTTATGTTTAAACAATGTCCTCAACATATGAAGGACATAATGCTTTTAGAGCAAGTCCAGCAGAGGGCCACGGGGATGATAAAATTGCTGGAGGACCTCCTGTATGAAGACAGGCTGAGAAAGTTGGGACTGTTCAGCCTGGAGAAGAGAAGGGTGCTCGAAGACCTCATAGCAGCCTTCCAGTATCCAAAGGTGGCCTACAAGGATGCTGGAGACAGACTGTTCATCAGGGACTGTAGCAAAAGGACAAGGAGCAGTGTGTTTAAATTTAAACAGGAGAAGTTCAGGTTAGATATAATGAAGAAGTTCTTCACTGTGGGGTGGTGAGGCACTGGAACTGGTTGCCCAAAGAAGTGGTAAATGCTTCATCCCTGGTAGTGTTCAAGGCCAGGCTGGAGAGAGTCTTGGGTGACATGGTCTAGTGCTAGGTGTCCCTGTCCATGTCAGGGGGCTTGGAACTAGATGATCTTAAGGTCCTTTCCAACCCTAACTGTTCTATGATTCTATAATGTGGGTTTACAGAAGTCTTGTACTTGAGGGTTTTACTTAGGTTTTGTACTAATGGTCCCTTGCCATTATTCTACATCAGTATATATAGCACTAGATCAACACATATTTTATTACTATATCTCAGTGTATATAATATTTATAAACATCAGAAGATTCAATGCAATTACATTGTAATGTTGCAGATGCATTTTCATGGTTTGGGAACACTATTTGTGCATGCTGAAAATATCTTTGGTATGAAACCATATTTCCATGTGAGTAGTGCAGAATCATTTCAAGCTATATAAATACATCAAATCTATTGATCTCAAATGCACTCAAACTCAGTACATTTTAGCAAAAAATTATTTTAAATTTACTTCAGTATGTTAAATATTGAAGAAAAATACAGTTTGCAAAAATAATTTTTTTCATGTGGTCTGAGATCAAAAGAAATATGACTAGCAACATGGACAGGATTTTTTTTCCAAAGAAACATTTGACCAAAAAGACATGTAACCTTTTCAGGCTTTCCAGTAGAAAGACATTTTGCAAACATTAAATAATAAAGAAAATTTTCTGGTCTTTAAAACAGTTATAAGATATTTCTAGCTTTTAAATTTCTTTGAAAAAGTAAATTTTCATGCTTAGAACCATTTTCAGCATTTCAGCATTTAAATTCAGTTCCTATTAAATATTCGTGTTTCCTGGCATTTTTTACTTTAAGCAAATTCAGTTAATCAACATTCAGAAATCGTATCTATAACGTTATGTGATTTCATTAAAAGCAAGTGTTTCTATTTCATGTAGTGGTATTTTTTTTTAGATTTGACACTGAAATTAAGAGATTTTTATTTGTCCAGCTAAGAAAAAGCGAAAAATAGAAGTCTTCTATTAGATTTTTATTCCAGTTACATTTACACAGTTGGAAGACATAATCCTCCTCTTCTGAACACTTTCTAAAAAATCCGTCCACTGCCTCGTTAGCAGATTTAATGTCTCATAATGTAGAATTCAGGAGGGGGAGGGAAGATATTACTGTTATATTACTGTTATGCTCTTGGAAGCTGATCTAAATTATTTGACTTCATTCTTGCTAATAAATAAGCAGGAGTACCAAATTACTGCATAAATATACCACCCTATAGAGTGCTGTTTAAATAGGAACTGCAGTAAAACTCTTTTTGGCAAGACCATTTCAATTCTCAAAAGGTGTTCATGGAAAGAAAAAGGTATTATATATGAGAAGGGCATATTGAAAGTTTTGTTATGAGCAACATTTCAATGTTCAAGAGCTTTATGAGCCACTTAAATTTCTTCTGATCAGGTTAGCATTTAAGCTGTATTTATTACTTTCTATAAAATTAGTTGATACTGATACTATGGGGTGTCATCTATTTCTACTTTAAACTGAATAAAGTGCTTATGTTGAATGGAACAATAGTAAAAGTGTCTTCTGAGTTGATTAATCTAAACACCACTAAGATAAGTTAAAAAAAAGAATACAAGACATTTTATCATTTTATTTAAAGATTTCTACAGTTTATCTTACTTTCTTTTTAAAATGGCAGAGGATCCTAAGTAAGGCACATTTGTGTAAAATTTTAGGTTCTAGTAAACTTGGAATTCACTAACTTAAAAAGAAAAAAAAAATTTTAAGTGTGTCATTATATTTATGGAAAGCAAAGTAAATAGAAAAAAATAATTCTTACATTATTCCTATTGTACACATGTTGGATAAAAACAGAAACAGAAATCTAGAGCACATCCTCTATGTGCAACTCCAAATTTTTAATTCACCTTTTCCTTTGCAAATTCTTTAGTTTTGTTAAAACCGAGATAATGTAAGTAGTGTATGAGCATCTTTATGATATTCTGTGCATTCAAGAAAAGGAAAACTTCATATTTTTTTACTGACTTCCTTGCAACAGAGCACAGTTTATGTAGATAATCTACTTTCATTCTAGCAGAGCTCATCATTCCTAATGTAGAAGAACCACTTCCATCAGAGGATGTTGTATTGCATTTTCCAGTAAGATGGGAACTGGTGAGACTCAAAAGAATTATTGCCAAAATCTGTTACAGTGTACAGAATGGCTGAACTTTCCTACTAGGAACAAGAACACAAAATCTTTTGCCAGGACATCAGTCTTTAGATAGTGATAATTAGTCATTGCTGAGTTGAAATTGGTCACCTAGAAATGGACAGCTGCTTTTCCCATTTCTCGCTCTCTTGAGCATACAAAGGTTAAACATCTCTATCCTGGGTCAGGCCTACCAAAGAGAGATGGTTTCAATATATGGATTAATTGGGTTCCTGGTAGGTACAGTTGCAATGAGGGCAATGACTTAAATGTTATGGAAATAATCTGTAAAAGACACTTTTATCGAATTATAGTCAATTTTTGTTGATTTACGTGAGCTCTTGTTCAAGATATTCCTCAGAGATGTGTTGGAAGCTGAGAGACTTCCACAATAAAAGTGATATACTGTGAAACAATAGGTATTCTTCAGCTGCAGTCAAGATGGAAACTGTTTTGCACTGTATTTTCTATTGTGTTCTCTCTTTGTGGCCTGCCTTTGACTTTGTTTACACCATATATCATAGAATCAGTTTGTACCTAGAAATCTACTGAAACCTCTGATATCTCTCATTCATTTTCCCAGATCAAATAGAATCGTAGAACCATAGAATCATAGAATAGTCAGGGTTGGAAAGGACCTTAAGATCATCTAGTTCCAACCCCACTGCCATAAGCAGGGACACCTCACACTAAACCATGACACCCAAGGCTTTGTCCAACCTGGCCTTGAACACTGCCAGGGATGGAGCACTCACAGCTTCCCTCGGCAACCCATTCCAGCATCTCACCACCCTCACAGGAAAGAATTTCTTCCTTAAATCCAATCTAAACCTCTCCTATTTAAGTTTTAACCCGTTACCCCTTATCCTGTCACTACAGTCCCTAATGAAGAGTCCCTCCTCAGCACCCCTGTAGCCTCCCTTCAGATACTGGAAGGCTGCTAGGAGGTCTCCATGCAGCCTTCTCTTCTCCAGGCTAAACAGTCACACCTTTCTCAGCCTGTCTTCATATGGGAGATGCTCCAGTCCCCTGATCATCCTCATGGCCCTCCTCTGGACTTGTTCCAACAGCTCCATGTCCTTTTTTATGTTGAGAACACAATACTCCAAGAGAGGTGTCAGGAGAGCAGAGTAGAGGGGCAGGATCACCTCTTTCAACCTACTGGTCATGCTTGTTTTGATGCAGCCCACCATACAGTTGGCTTTCTGGGCTGCAAGTGCACACTGAAGCCGGCTCATGTTCATTTTCTCATTGACCACCACCCCCAAATCCTTCTCTGCAGGACTGATCTGAATCTCTTCTCTGCCCAACCTGTAGCTGTGCCTGGGATTGCTCCAACCCAGGTGGAGGATATTTCACTTGGCATGGTTAAACTTCATGAGGTTGGCATCAGCCCACCTCACAAACGTGTCGAGGTCCCTCTGGATGGCATTCCTTCCCTCCAGCATATCCACCGAACCACACAGCTTGGTGTCATCAACAAACTTGCTGAGAGTGCACTCAATCCCACTGTCCATGTCAGCAACAAAGATGTTGAACAAGACTGGTCCCAACACTGATACCTGAGGGACACCACTCGTTACTGGTCTCCAGCAGAACACTGAGCCATTGACCACAACTCTTTGCGTTCAGCCATCCAACCAGTTCTTTATCCACCGAGTGATCCATCTATCAAATGTCACGTAGGGCAGTGTCAAACAACACTTTGCACAAGTCCAGGTAGATGACATCAACTGCTCTACCCCTGTCCATCAGTTCCGTAGCCCCATCATAGAAGGCCACCAAACTGGTCAGGCAGGACTTCCCCTTAGTGATGCCATGCTGGCTGCCACCAAGCACCTCATTGTTTTTCATGTGCCAGCAAAACCTGCTCCAAGATTCTTCCAGGCACAGAGTGAGACTGACTGGTCTGTAGTTCCCCGGGTCATCCATTATCACCTTCTTGAAAATGGAGGTTATATTTCCTTTTTTCCAGTCATTGGGGACTTCCCCTGACTGCCATGATTTTTCAAATATGATTGCCAGTGGCTTAGCAGCTTTATTTGCCCGCTCTTTCAGGACCAGTGGATGTATTTCATCAGGTCCCATGCACTTGTGCACATTCAGGTTCTTAAGAGGGTCTTGAATCAGATCCTCTCCTACAGCGGACCCAGGGTCTTCATTCTCACAGTCCCTGCATCTGCCTTCTAAGACTTGGGTGGTGTGGTCAGAGCCTTTGCCTTTGAAGACTGAGAGAAAGAAGTCATTCAGAAACTCAGCCTTCTCCAAATCCTGTGTAGCCAGTTCACCCAATAGTTTCCAGAGGGGCCTACATTGTCCCTGCTCTGTCTTTTATTCACAATGTACCTGTAGAATCCCTTCTTGTTTTTCTTAACATTCCTAGGTAAGTTTAATTCTAACTGGGCTTACGTGCTCCCTAGCTTCCCGGACAACATCCCTGTATTCATCCCAGACCGCCTATCCTTGCTTCCACCCTTTTTAAGCCTCTTCTTTAATTTGAGTTTTTCTCAGCAACTCCTTATCCATCCAAGGAGGTCTCCTGGCCCCCCTGGTGCACTTCCTTCTAGTTGGGATGTGACACTCCTGAGCTTGTAGCAGGTGATCCTTGAATATTGTCCAGCAGTCTTAGGCCCCCCTGCCCTCTAGGCCTACATCTCATGGAACCTTACTACACAGGCCGAAGTCTGCTCTGTTGAAGTCCAGGGCAGTGAGTTTGCTGCACGCTCTTCTCACTATCCTGAGAATCTTGAATTCTACCATCTCATGGTCACTGCATCCAAGGCTGCCCTGGAGCATCACATTTCCAACGAGTCCTTCCCTTTTGGTGGGTACGGGGTCAAGCATGGCACCTCTCCTTGTCAGCTCCTGTATTACTTGCAGAAGGAAGTTGTCTTCCACACAATCGAGGGACCTCCTGGATATGCTGAATTATACCATGTATCCTTGGCAAAATTACTTATACTTTGACATATCTCCATTCTCTTGGGCACAAATTCTAGGAGACACGGCTTTCTTGTCTTTTGGGATAGGGTTCATCCTACCTAATTAGAGATGTTTTACCAGAGAATATAAATTAGGGTCCTTGTTTTTAGTGATATTGGGAAGTACAGTTCATCCTTTTTAGAAGATAGTTTGTTTTCTATGTGTAAATAGTTATATCTGTTCAAGCCATTGTATCTAATGCCCAAAGCATAATTAACTGTTCCAGCATTCTGGGTTGATATGCAGTCACAGAATTATTTCCAAGAACTGTTGCCAGAAGTTAAGGAGTGGTGTCAGGATTATTCTTCTTGGACAGAAAACTCACAGGACAAAACTAGTCACACATCTGAGCTGCTGTTTCAGGATTTGCAGTGTTCAGCATCAGAATGGGCTTGTAGAGACTTGTCCCATAATTGTGAGCAGAAACTTTCCTTTTCACTGACAAATAGTGAGGTTTTTCTGGAATTTTCATATAGGAAGAGCTAAGGCTTGTGTAAGCACTTCACTTTATTTCCTTTTGTAGTGATGTCGTCATTCTGAGAGAACTGATTCATCAGGGACAGCATATACCCAGCAGAAAAGTGTTGTCCCTGATTCAACAGGACCAACATCAAGTTTCTAGACTGTATTTAAACTTATGTTTTTAATGGAAAACATCACCCACCATTTCCTCACTAGCATTTTTTTCCTTTCCAGTAGAAATATGTGTGGAATATGTGAATTTGTAAATACAAAATAGTAATATCAAATCACTACATGCTTGGATTTATCTTACTATTATACCTTTGATTTTTTGAGATCAGTGCTGTAAAACATATGTTAGTAGTGAATAGCCAAAATATTGTTCTGGAAATATAAAGTAGATGAAGTACAAAGAATTAACTCTTTAATTAAGCGGTCAGTAGGACTAGTTTTCTGAATTTAAAAATTATTAAGATAATACTAAGAGTGTCTTACATTTACTCTTCATTATTCAGTATTGACCACTTGTTTCTCATTCTTCACTGTAGGTTTGTACAGAGGTCCTAAGTTAACTCACTGCTCTTGAGTGATGATTTATCTCTCTGATCTTGATAACAGCAAGCTTACTTCATAATAAATAAGTCAGAATTCCATCAGGCTTGTTAGGAATGCTAAGAATCTTCCTTCTACCCAGTATCTTACAATATGTTAAACAATATTTTTAAATAATGGTATGATGTATGGTCATCTTCTTAAGCATTTAATACATATAATTATTATTATATGTAATTACTATATTAGGCAGTAGTACTCATAGACTAAAGGTTTTGTTCAATTGTGCTCATATTATGTAGTTTAGGTAGCTTTAATCCATTTTATGGAACACAGTTCTGATGAAAATTTTGGATATCAGAAGGTCTAACTATAGTAGGTGCACTGATATTTTCACTGTTCTGATTTATTGATCACTTTGAATCACATTGTAAATGCATGGATTCACAAAACTTTTACTTCTGCAGAAAGAAAAAAATCTCTAGTTTTGCCATAAGAAACTCCTCCCACATCTATTTAGACATGTAAAAGCCACACTTGTGAAAAATGTGAGTCTGTTCCTGTCAGGGAGAAACCCCCAGCGCCAGACCCTGTTTTGTTAAGGGTTCCAAGAGTGAAATTAAGTGCATTAAGAGTGAATTAAGGTGCAAACGAGGCCAAGTACCATAATTGATTAGCTGGTTTATTACAAAAGGACAATTATTATAAATGAAATTATTGTGATAAAGGAGATAATGATAGGACAGATAGATTGGAAAAAAAGTAGAAAATGAAGTAAGAATTTGAGATGCAGAGAGAGAGAGTCACCACCATGAATCCAGCAGTGTTCTGTGCATCTGTCATCATCAAAGGTGGTGGAAATTCTTCAGGGTTTGTAGTCAGTATCGGTACAGTGTCCTGCAAGACTATGTAGTAGTCGTTGAAGGTGGATGTTGTTGTAGAGTTGTCCTTCTGGAGTCGTCCTCATAGCAATGGCTGCTTTGTGTGCTTACCTTTTCCTCATTTTATAATGAGTTGGAAAGAACACTTCTGTTCTTCATGTCAGATATTACACATTCCTGGTGGACCAGTTTCCCTGATCTTAGACCCAGCTCAGCTGCAGATATTTGCAGCTGTTCTTGGGATAATGGGCAGCAATTCCTCATACCAGTCCTCGAGATAATGGATGGAAGAATCTTATCTCAGCTCTTTCCCACTCATCCCTCAGGCAATGGACAGTGGAATCCCATTTTAGCTCCTCACATCCTTCTCCCAGGCAACAGATCTTGGAGTTTTATCTCAACTCCTCCCACCCATCTCTGAGACAAAAGATAGGTGGAAGTCCATCTCAGCTTCTCATACCAGTCTTTGAGACAATGGATTGGTAGTATTCTTCTCAATTTCTCATACCAATCTTTGAGACAATGGACAGTGGAGTCTGATTTCAGATCAGTCTGTCAATTCCTCATCAGCATCAGAGCTATTTTTTTACTAGATTCCTGAAATCCTTCTTTTGGACGAGAATAATTATAATAATAATATATAATTATGGTTTTCTTTAGAGTTTCTTTTCCTGACTTTTTTTTTTGTTTGTTTGTAGATCAACTAATGTCTGAATTTCATTACATAACAAACACATTAATTTCTGTCTTAAATACGTTACAATATCTTACATCAATTGCTTCCGCCCACACATTTCAGTCCTTCAGTATCCTGGGTTCAGCAATTGCAGTCAGTTTCTCTCCTCCTTAGTAGCTGGTGTTCTGACTCAATCCGGGAACAAGGTTGATAAGACCGATGTTTTTGGTTGTTGCTAAGCAATGTTTGCCCTGACCAAGGACTTTGTGAGCCTCATGCTCTGCTGGAGAGGAGGGGAGGCTGGGAGGAAGCAGGGACAGGACCCAAACTGACCAAACCATACCGTAGCACGTCATGCCCAGGATGTAACTGGGAGTTATCCGGAAGGGCGTGTTCTCTTGGGGTGGTTGGAAGAGGTGGTCGGTCAGCATTCGGTTGGGTTGGGGTGTTGTGAGTTTTCTGTCTGTGGTTGGTGAGATGCTGTATTCTTTTCCCTTGTTATTTCCTTTATAGTTATTATTATTGGTGGTAGCAGTAGTGATTTGTGTTATACCTTAGTTACTAAACTGTTCTTATCTCCACCCATGGGAGTTGCATTCTTTGTTTCTCCCCCCATTCCTCTGGAAGCAGGGGAGGGCAAGAAAGGGGGGTTGAGTGAGTGAACGAGGTGCGTGGTTGGGTTTAAGCCACGACATTCAGAAAGACTAATTTCTAAAAAATTCAGTAGTTCAGTCATCTTTCCTGATGCAAGTTGTTGACAACTAGAACAATCCTGAGATAGGCTAGAACTATAACTGTTACTGAAAATACTTATATCCATAATGAAAGAAATAAATGTTGGAAATAGAACTGTTAACATTAACTCAGTGCTTTAAAGTGTAATTTAAAGCTGTGTCTTTAATAAGAGAAATATTGCCGTGTATCATTTCATGTTTTTGTAAAGATTTTGAATATTAGACATTATTATTAATGATTTTGATTATTAGTGTGTGTATTTTTTCTTTTTAGATATAAAACGAATTAAAAAAAATCCTCTTACACTTTCCTACTTCTACCATTCCTGTTGTATCACCATGTTTGCAGTTCTTATGGCTTTCTCTTCTTATCTGCCTCTTCTCCATTGTTCTGGGTTCATCTGTAACAGTTATTTTTCTCCTTCTTAGTAGCTGGTGCAGTGCTATGTTTCAGCTTTAGTTTAAGTATAATGCTGATAACACACTGATGTTTTAGTTGTTGCTGAGTAAGGGGTACTCCATACCACAGCAAGTCATGGCCAGTATATAAACTCAGAGTAGTTACCCGGAAGGCCCAGAATGCTGCTCGGGTCAGGCTGCATTATCACTCAGTGGGTAATAAGCAATTTTATTGTCCATCACTTGTATTTATTTTTATTTCCCCTTCCCTTTTTACTTTTATATTCTCTCCTCATGCTATTTCCTTTATCATTATTATTAGTAGTAATAGTAGTTTTGTATTATACATTACTTATCATACTGTTTTTATCTCAACCCATGGGGTTCACATTCTTTTGATTCTCCTTCTCATTCTGCCAAGAATGCGGAGGAAAAAGGGGGAAAGTGAATGAGTGGCTGCTTGGTTCTGAATTACCAGCTGGGCTTAAACCACAACATCCATAAACACCCACTGCACCCTGCCTAAAATAATACCACAAATACCAGAATAACCAAGAATACAATTAAGGGTTTAATACTTTTAAGACTACTTGTACAATCTGTTTGTATTTTGTTGTGTCAAAATATTTTGACATAATGCCTCCTCAAAAATTTCCCAAGGGAAACAAGCAGGCTTATCTTCTCACTTTGCTTGGATAGTACTGTATCTGAACTTAGCAAAGAGACCTTTCTCAAGATTTATAGGAGCACCTGGTGAAAAAACAAGATTTATTCCCCTGATTCTACACTGATGTATATTTCCTTGAGCTAGAGAAATAAAAATTTTGTACCAAGTTATGCAATGAGTAAATTAACCATGTGTCAAGTTTATGAATGTGAAATTATAGAACTTTGCCTCTAAGACATTTTTGAGCGTGGTAAACTTTGATATCTCGTAATAGCCTGCTTAAGCCTGTACTTTGCGTGAATCCAGACAACAACAAAACCGAAAAACCAAACAAAAGTAACTGATCAAAACAATAATAGCAAAGCAAAACCTCTTCCATTTGTTGGCAGTGAAGCTGCTCTACCTGTTATGTAACTGCATTTTTCTAGGTCTAGAAGCTGGCAAAAAAGTGGGAAGGTAAACTTTGCTTTACTCAGAATCTGGATATTCAGAAAATAAGTATCACCAAACTTTAATATTAATAGAACTTCTTGTTTCATTATTATGACTAAATGGATTTTTAGGGATTCTAGAGAAATAAAACTGTACTTTAAAAATTTCCTTTGAAAAAAAAACAAAACAAAACAAAACAAAACAACAAACCAAACCTGCTAATTTTACCTGAAGTTGCTAAATTATGTCCTTTATAAAAATAAGTTAAAAGAATGATTGAAATAATTTTGTTTCAGTTACTTTTGTCTTAATGAATGAATGTCAGCAGTTAAAACAGAATGAATAGATCACTGATAAAGCTGAATGACATCAATGTTTTTTTTTAATGAAGTATTTTGAAAAGTTATTGTGAAGTTACATGATAGTAGGATCTAGATGCAACATTTCCAGTTGTTTTTTTCCACTTGATTAAGTTCACAGTTCATTTACATAATTTAAAAATGTCACCTCAGTTTCAAAGGCTAAACACAAGCAATTAAAGAAAATAGATAATAATATTGGTTGTTGCCTTTCTATTCTGTGTGTCTTTAGCTCAGCCACTACAAATTTACAGAAATTGCAAAAGGAGGGAAGTGATTAGTGCTTTGCTGTTGATGGTTAAATACTTGACTCCGTAGTAATGAAAAGGAGATGCATTATCCCAAATATATTTTTTTCCTCAAGCAGGTGATAATTTTCAGCTCCTGCTTGTTGATTTGGTATTAACCTGCTCACCAGTTCACCAGTCAGGTGAGTCAAGTCAAAAAAAAAGGTGTACTTAAAGAATTTAGTCCAGTTGCATTTCACTGTGATGCATTGTGATTTTGATTAATGACAAAATTCTATGATTAGATCAAATCTCAGGCACTTCAGCTAAAAGTAGACAGTAGGTGAAGGGCTTTATGTTCATATATAAGATTTATTACCTTTTTGATATGCCCAAGTTGTGAAAATTGTGAAAAAAGTCTTTCAATTGTGAAAAAATTCAGCAATGGTTCTGTTGCCATCATTTCACACTGTTTTGCAGATACCTAAAGTAGTTCTAAATCTGTCTTTATTCTCCAAAGATGCAAAGTTCTTTTGATGCAGTGAAGCTGGTAGCAGTTTACAAGACACATGCTGTATTGTAAAATATGTGAGCTGTTCTATCATTTGCATTTTGTGAGCATGCAGTAACACAATGTGACCTGAAAATGAGGCAAGAATCAGTGACTTGTTAATATATTTTATCTACTTTATTATCATTATACTAATGCAGATTTTATTTCTTAAAATTAGAAAGGTAATAAATTTTATTAATTTTGTATATATTATTTATATGTTAGAGCATATTAATTAAATATAATTAAATTTTCTGGTTTTTTTTTTTTCTTCCCTACTTCTAAATGGCATTTGGGAATCAAAGGTCATAAATTCCAAATGAAAGTGGATTAATAATTAATTTTTATTTCAAGGAGGCTGTCAGAAAAAATGGGAACCTCATAATACTGCTCTGGCTGCTTAGCTTGTAACAGATAAATAGTCAGCATGATAACATATTTAAAAAGAAGAAAAAAAAAACAACCCACAAAACAAAAACTAAACCCAAGCAACCTGCATGTTTCTTCAGTTCTTGTGACATCTATACTTCATCTATCTTCAAACAGATTTTTCTGTAATACGAAGTGAAATTGCTCTGTTAACCTCTGATCTACTTCATGTTGTATCTGGAGAATTATCATAAGAGGTAGTGCCTCGTATAAGTGATTTCATCAAGGGATGATATGCTTTGAATCTTGGAAAAATCAGACTGAAAGAGTGTCTAATTATGCACTCTGCTGATCTCTTTTCTAGCCTGCTGTACAAGAGAGAAAAGGGAAGTAATCTTTCCTGTAAATCTGTGATAGTTAATATGACAGACATTAAGCAGGCACAGCAAAATAGGGTATCTGTGAAAAGTTATTCTGAATCTCAGCAGTAGCTTAGTGAAAAATTATAAGCATATGGTGGGCTGATGCCAACCTCATGAAGTTTAACCATGCAAAGTGCAAGATCCTACACCTGGGTTGGGGCAATCCCAGGCACAGCTACAGGTTGGGCAGAGATGAGATTCAGAGCAGCCGTGTGGGGAAGGACTTGGAAATACTGGTTGATGAGAAAATGAACATGAGCTGACAGTGTGTGCTTGCAGCCCAGAAAGCCAACTGTATCCTGGGCTGCATCAAAAGGAGTGTGACCAGCAGGTCAAAGGAGGTGATCCTGCCCTTCTACTGTGCTCTCGTGACACCTCACTTGGAGTATTGTGTGCAGTTCTGGTGTTCTCAACATAAAAAGGACATAGAGCTGTTGGAACAAGTCCTGAGGAGGGTCACAAGGATGATCAAGGACTGGAGCATCTCCCATATGAAGACAGGCTGAGAAAGTTGGGGCTGTTCAGCCTGGGGAAGAGAAGGCTGCATGGAGACCTCCTAACAGCCTTCCAGTATCTGAAGGGGGCCTATAAGGATGCTGAGGAGGGACTCTTCATTAGAGACCATAGCAATAGGAAACAGGGTAATGGGTTAAAACTTAAATAGGGGAGATTCAGATCAGTCCTGCAGAGAAGGACTTGGAGGTGTTGGTTGCTGAGGAAATGAACATGAGCCAGTTTCAGTGTGCGCTTGCAGCCCAGAAAGCCAACCGTATGGTGGGCTGCATCAAAACAAGCATGACCAGCAGGTCCAAGGAGGTGATCCTGCCCATCTACTCTGCTCTTGTGAGACCTCACTTGGAGTATTGTGTGCAGTTCTGGTGTCCTCAACATAAAAAGGGCATCAAGTGTTGGAACAAGTGGAGAGGATGGCCACGAGGATGATCAGCAGACAGGCTGAGAGAGTCGGGGCTGTTCAGGCTGGAGAAGAGAAGGCTGCGTGGAGACCTCCTAACAGCCTTCCAGTATCTGAAGTGGGCCTATAGGGATGCTGTGGAGGGACTCTTCATTAGGGACTGTAGTGACAGGACAAGGGGTAATGGGTTAAAATTTAAACTGGGAAGTTTGGATTGGATACAAAGAAGTTCTTTATTGTTAGGGTGGTGAGGCACTGGAATGTGTTGCCGAGGGAAGTTTTGAATGCTCCATCCCTGGGGTGTTCAATGCCAGGTTGGACAGAGCCTTGCATGGCATGGTTTAGTGTGAGGTGTCCCTGGCCATGGCAGGCGGTTTGGAACTAGATGATCTTAAGGTCCCTTACAACCCTGTATGTGTAATTTTGAAAGTGTGTTCTTGAAAAACATGGGGTTTGGTTTGGTTTGGTTTTGTAATTAGACCGAACGATAGTATAACTTTTTTTGTTTGAGAGAAAGATCACATACTTGTGCAAAGCTAACAAAACAGACTAAAAGATGACTTAAGATATCCTTTTAGCACAGGTAGAAAAATGCATTTGCAGTACGAAATTCATAAAGACAAACATAATATAGTTAACAAATTCCTCTGTTCAGTTTCCAGACTTTCCAAATCTGTCCATGGGATCTTCTATGTTATCTTGTCGTGTTTATTTTTTTTTTTTGCCAACTGACATTTAATAAATTAAATGAGTAGTGAATAAGACAGAAAATCTCATTATCTCACAGGGTAAATATGTGTTTTGTTCATGTATTCAGTGCGGACCTGATCACACATTTAAAAGAATGACCTAATAGAAATTGATTAAAAGGGGACAGTTGGTATGATTAAAATGGTTGAATAGACCTTTGGCCTGTAAAAGAGAATATTAAATTTGGATGTGACAGAACTCTGTAAGCACAATGGCATGAAGAGAAGTCAGTTTTTCATGACCCCTGCATGTACAGCAGAGCAGGAGTTGTGCCTTGCTCATGACTCAACAAAACTCATTCTTTTGGGATATTTGTTCTGAGTAGGCTGCTTAAACCTGTCTACTGAAGACTAAATGAGGGATACAACTTACACTGTAGCATGCCCGGCTGTTCCTTATATATAAAGCACTCAGAAAAGAACTCTGATCATTGTAGAAGTATCTTTATTGTGATGAAGACAATGGTCAGTATTGTCACTGAAATAAAAATATTTTGTATCAAAATTCACATATATGTGGCATCAAGCAAAACATACTTTGCCAGTTCAAATAATTAGGGATGTTTGCTATAATAGTAGAAATATTCTATGTTTGATAATATTGCCAAATATAGAAAATTTAACTAGGTCTTTTGTTCAATGATTTGTACCAAGGGTTTGTGCCATACAGTAAACAAATTCTTGATACTGAGTTCTGGTTGTTTGAGTAAGGGATAGTCACACTGTGGTATTTTCCATGGTTCTTATCTGTTTAGACAATATTTATCATAATGATATTATAATGTGTTTGAAGACAGATTTAGTTGTTTGCATGGACTCTGCATTACACTTCGGTTAATAAGTGTCTTGTGGAGTTGGATTACGTTTGCATTCCACTATGTCATACTCAGAAGGCAAATGTTATTCAAGCTGAAAAGTCTAGTGTAGAAAATATCCCATATGGAAAACAAATTATTTTGAAATAGTAAAGAACCTGTAACAACTTCTCTTTAGTAAGATCAGAAGATCACAATTTTAGAAAAGAGTGCATGTACTTCCGTTAGACACTTATATCCAGAATAGTTGTTATCTTCCTTGTATCAAAGAGCTAAGAAAGAAAGAAAGAAAGAAAGAAAGAAAGAAATATTCCACTATCAGAATTATTTTAGTGTAGGATCTAATCTTTGGAAACTGTGACCTCTTTCTTTTATTTGTGATTGTGAGCCTTAGGANAAGAGCTAGCTAAGAAAGAAAGAAAGAAAGAAAGAAAGAAATATTCCACTATCAGAATTATTTTAGTGTAGGATCTAATCTTTGGAAACTGTGACCTCTTTCTTTTATTTGTGATTGTGAGCCTTAGGAGCATGAAGCACATTGCCTCTGATAATGTAGACACAAGAAACGGAAAGCTTTAATGATATTTTCATGAATGCCAACGGGAAAAATCACAGCTTATAATGATAGCTTCTGCAAGACTGAAAAATCTGTATGGTCTCAGGTCACTGATAATTGCAAGGCAATAATAATAATAATATAAAAATATATATAAACCATATGTGAATAAATTATGTACTTAATATAAATAAATTGCAAGGCAATAATAATAGTAATAATAATAGAAATAATAATATATTTTACACTATTGTTGAAGGTAGAATTTTAATAAAGCATAATACAGTTGTTTTTCGAGTTAAATCAAAACTTCCCTAAGAAGTTGAGTTCACTAAAATGTTTAAATTTATTGTTAAAGATTGTTCAATCAAGTCAGTTAACCTTAAATTCATAGATAAACAGCTTTTATGTAGAGAAATATATGTCACTTAGACACAGTAAAATGAAGAATAGCCATACAGCTTTTTAATGAATATTGAAATAACTCATATGTTTTAATGTATTAATATATAATAAAATTACCAGGAACAGTAAGGAGCATGTGTATTTGCATGTATGACATTACCTTAGTTTCCATTTTTTAAGATCCATATTTTCAAAAATCTCACCAAAGGCATCTAGTTTGAAAGAATTTATTAAAAAATAAATAAAAATACAAATGACATGCATTTGCTGTATAATACTTGCTTGGCAATCATAAATTATTTTTTTAAAAAATTTGTTTATAATTTATACTTTTTTCCCCCTTTCAAAAAATAATAAAAAAGTATGCAGTTAGAAAAGAAGACTTTGAAAATATAAATATAAAGAAATATTTTTCTTTTTTTTTTCTCAAATAGAATGAACGCTATCAAAAAAAAAAAAAAAAAAAAAAAATCAAAAAAAAAAAATTTTATTAAAAAAAACAAAAAAAAAAAA
>NDXB01013671.1:18648-33288 GCA_002631895.1 Agapornis roseicollis
TTTTTTTTTTTTTTTTAAAATTTTTGGATTGAAAAATTTTACTTTATAATTTTAACTGAAAATACAGTCCTCAAAAGAATAATTTCAGAAAGTTGTCTTAGCCATTTTTTTCACGTGAGGTTAGATCTTTGCTTTTTAAAAAAAGCCGTTCAAATGAAATCAGTGGAATTATGAAGTGATGTTATAGCTGAGCAAAACACTTAAATATTTGTTGGAATATTTAACATCCTGGATTTAACAAATAGATCTCTTTTTTTTTTTTACACTCCTGAACCAATATACCTACAAAGAAGGCTTCTGTTTGTCCTGCTTTCTGTCATTGACAATGCCTATCATCGATTTTCAGACTTGGTTTTGATCATCTATGTGAGATTATTTTTAACATGGCAGGAGTTTCTCTAATGCAGTCTTATTTCAGGACTGCCAAGGAAGATTTGTGGATCATACTTGAAATACAGTTTACTTGGGCAAGACAACTTTTTTTTTGTTTGAATATGTGCGTAGTTAATAGGCTATATACTCTAGCCTACTTGCCTGTCTGAAGATTAATAGTATGGGAATGAGTTTCACATAATGTTGTAGAACAAATCTTTATCAGCATAAGAGTGGAGGTTTGTAAAGCCTGGAAGGAGAATCATGAAAAAAGCACCCTGAAGTGGCAAACAAAAGTACAGCTGGCTATTATAACTGCACTGTTTTCCCACGCTGAGACACTGCCTGCCATTCAAACCAGAGATGTATTCGCATGACCAGGGGCAACCAGCAAGGATCTCTTCATGAGTAGCTAAAAGCTCTGAGATTTGTTTTCCTGCTTGCATAACACTGATGAGTTTTCTACCAGTTTAGCTTTGCTAGGCTGGAGCTGAATTTTAGTTTCTTGGGCCGCAGTTGGGGAAATGTAATTTTGAAAAATGAAATGAAAAAAAAGAAATTCCTGAAATCAAGTTAATCTTTAGATTTATAATACTGCTTGTGGGTTTTGCTGGGTGGTTAGAAATGTTATGACTTTTCTAATTAGAAACTGATGATTCTGTTTTTTATTGTGGTCAGTTACTTCTGAGAGAGTCTTCAGAAAAAAAGATCAATGAGCTAGTTTACTCCTTTGTGAATATAATTTAAAGGATGCTGTAAAGCTGTAGAACAGTCCTAAACATACTGGAAATTTGAAGAGATATTCCATTCCTGAATGATGATCCTCAATCCAGTGAAGTCTAGAAAGAGAATATAAGAATATAAACTGCCAGCAGACTTTATAGGAGACCCTGGTCACAGGGGCAGCCTGAAAAAAGATGTCTTAAAAGTTAGGCAGCAGCCTAACGCTCTGTGGCTGAAGCCTCAGGTAGGAGCAGCTGTTTGGGATAGAGGGGTCTGTCTCTAGAAGAAACCTTGCTAAAACCTTTATTTTTATGACTTTAACATGGAGTAGATCTGTAGTATAATGGCAGCTTACCTCAGATGTGCAAGGAAACTAGCTACAGACTTCATTAAAGATTACTACAAAGCCTAGTAAGATTCTATAGATTTTATTTTATTTTTTTTTTTTTAGTTAGTGCTTAAAGGTGTTCTCAACATTCTGCGCAATAGGTTTCAATGGGGATTTTCATGGGGTATCCCAAAACCGGAGCCAAGCATTTGGTCTGACTGCTGAAGCGGGGGCTATTATCAGTCAATTACAAGATCCTTTGCAAGGCAATGGGTATTTTCTCTAATATATACGATAACTAAAATATATATATACATTGATTTGCTAAAACTATTTTGATAATAAAGTGCTATATTTCCATTTTTTATGATACTCTTAGTCCTCTGTACTGTTACACATATGTACATGCATAGATATACAGAGATGAAGACAGACACTTGCTGAAGAACTTCCTCTCTATATCTTCAGCAGCTAAAAGCTGCTAAAGCCAAGGAACAAGTGTCAGAAAGACTGATTTATCCATGTAATATCATGGTGAGGAGTAATTATCTGGGGGCACTAGCTATCAAGGGTGCCAGAAGTAAAGCAAGACATAAGGAGAGATCATGTTGAATTAATTCTACAAGTTTTTTTATTATTATTATTTTCTCTTTTATTACACATACAAGTTTCTAAATTCAGTCTGAAATAAAAATTCCTTTTTATTTATTTATTGTTGTTGAAATGCCCAGTCATGCCAGTAACAAAAGCAATACAGCGCAGAATCTCATGGAAAATCCAATGATTGTGCTTCATGTTCATGTCCATGTGATTCGGTTGTCCCAGCTCCTAATTATGGTCCTAGATTTATTATTTTTTTTTTCAATTATCTGTGGCAAAATCATTTTCTTCTCAATTTCCTTTCCTTGTCGTCTGTGTATTTGGCAAGATGAGTAAGACACCTGGTTTACAGTCCTGTGTGTGCTAAAAACTGATCAGTACATAGACTTCCAATGTCTAGAATGTCCTTCGTTCTATGAGACATGCTAATTTAAATCTCTTTCTTTACCAGCTAATCAGAAAAGACCAGAGAGACTGGCAAGCAGAATGATTATGTAAGCGCTTCTAGATATGACAGAGGTCTGAAGAAGTCTTGAGCATTCTTAGTGGTTATTGCTCTAGTAGTATTGGCCTTAGGATAAGACTTCACACAGACCTAATGACAGACAAAACTTCCCACAGACTTAATAACAAACTGAGTATATATACTGAAAACGGAGTCTGAAAAATTCAAAGTTAATTATTTTTCAATTCTGAGTTTCAGTTAAGAATATTTTAGAATAAATAAATACAAAAATACTGGCACACATGTATCCTAAGGAAGGATACTTTTAAAGCTATGATACATAGCTTAAAATAACAAAAGAATTGTAAAAACTTGTTCTAAGAGTTACACAAAGGAATTACTTAATACCTAGTAAACTAATATTTGTGATGAAGTCTTACCCATCCATTACTGTATTGAGTGCTTCTTGCTTATGGCTTTAATTTCTTTTGTTTGTTTATTTGTTTGTTTGTTTGTTTTGGATTTTTTTGCTGTTGTTGGTTTTGTGGTTGCTTTTTGTTTGTTTGACAGGTTTTTTTTTTCCCCAATGTGTATTTATTGCAAACATTCATTTTATTGCTTTTTTTCTATTTTAAAGACATTTACCACACTATGTGATAGTTTATATATAAATGTATATATCTATATACATTTATGTTTAGATATAAATATATCCATATATATCTATAGTACAGATATAAATGTTAGGCTTTTTGCTTTATGATATGAAAAAATAAATTACACAATATGATATTTAGTAATATTTTAAATACAACATGAATGTCATTTTCAGTTAAAAAGTATTGGAAGCCTTTTAGTCTCTCTGTGTTATATGAAAATAATTTGAAATGTAGCTTGATTGCTGAAGAATGATTTCCATATTCTGACAGACCTAAAAATATGTACAATTGATATTAAATTGGTGAGTCCATTTTCTGTACTTATTTTGACATCACTTCTGATTGACAAGATGTTAATTGTCCATGAAGAAGCAGCCTCTTTTTATAATCAGCTTGATCCTTGATTTATTCAATGATGACAAAGTTTTCTGCTTATTATAAAGACCAGATAATATTACAAAATGAAATCAGTATTGGTTCCATCCAAAATTTGACTGTCATAAGTAAAGGAAAAGAAAAGAAATATCTAATGTAGCTGACATGGAGTAGGAACTCATCAATTTTTAAAATAAATTAGATATCAAGAGTTGGAAACTTGAGAATGACTCAGTTGCCTTCTATGAGCACTTCGAACTGCTTTGAGTGGTTCAGTAATACAGAGACTGAAAGAAGTAATGAAGTATTTTCACCTCTTTCTTTTCCCAGACTTCTTCTCCCCCTAGTATCTGTAAAACACACTGGTGAATTAGTCTTTAGTTGTTACATTAGTTATAGTCATAGAATCATAGAATACCAGGTTTGAAGGAATCTCAAGGATTACCTCGTCCAACAATTATTGGCAAAGCATGACCTATACTAGATGTCCCAGCATCCAGTCCAGCTGAATCTTAAAAGTATCCAACACTAGGAAGTTCACTACTTCCTTGGGGAGATTATCCAATGGCTGATTGGTCTCACAGTGAAAATTTTTCCTCAAGTGTCCAAATGGAATGTCCCTGGAATTAACCAGTGCCCCTTACCCCTTCTCTTTTCCATGTGACTCCTTGAAAAAAAAGGAGTCTCCATCTTTTTTGTTGGCTATCCTTTAAATACCGGAACATACTGATAAGGTCTTTCCTAAGGCTTCTTTTCTCAAGGCTGGAAAAACCCCTTTTTTTCAGCGTTTCCTCATATGGCAGGCTTCCCAGCCCTCGGATCATCTTAGTGGCTCTTTGGACACTTTCCAGCCTGTCCACATCTTTTTTGTATTGTGGAGGCCAAAACTGAACAGAATAATCAAGTCTATTCATAGTATGATTCATTGAATCATATTCATGGTATATTGCATTACTATCAGAAATTTGCTTTTAATTTTTGAGTTCTTGGTACTCAAAGGTAATCATTCCTATTTGCATTGATGAACTATAGTCAGGCAAGTTCTTGCCTCATTTTTGTCTTGATTTATTTCCAGATTTGGGTCTTTAGGAAAGAGTTGAGTTTCTATTTCTATCTATACACATACTGAAATTCAGTGATCAAATTCAAAGAATAATCTTAAGTGCTTGCTGTCCATAACAGTGAAATATGAATTGAATTTGATGTGTTTAGTAACAATTGTAATTAAAAAAACCCCAAACCCAAAGCAAACAAACAAAACCCAAAAAAGAAACAAAAAAACCAAACCAAACCAAGAATGGTCCTTAGTATATTTAATTACTTTTGTGTGATCAACCTGTATTTTTAACATGGATTAAAATACGTTCACTAATGTGCATCTCTGCAACTTTGTGTTTCCTTTATTGAGGCGAGGAATAATTTTCAGATAGATTTTGGTGCTTGTTACATGAATCACATGATGATTTGGTTTGTGTGTTTTTTTTTCAAGAACTTCTGCAGGAGATAAAAACGAAGAGAAGAGAAGCCTGATACTAAGAATCAGATTTAGATTTGTATTTGAATTCTTTCAAGCTCTCAGCCAGTTAGATCTCTATTTGAATGCATTTCAGAAGCATTTCAGAATCAGTTTATCTGTTTAAATGCATTCTTTTCTCCAGATATATGAGACTAATTCTTTATTTCCATCTATACTGCACTTAGGTTTTTGAAGACACATGGAGTAGGCAGGAATGATTAGCAAACTAAATTTATCCACTTGTGATTGCTTTATTCATATCCACTCAGCAGCACCAAAAGCCAGTTTAAAGATGTTACAATATAAAGTGATATCCATTAGGCTGAATATTTCAAAAAGTGTAAGACAGTGCAAACTAACCTGAGTCGCACTCTTTCCTAGGGGCTACTTCAGCTTTCTTTGTGTCTAAAAATCATCAAAAATTGCTATTAAAATCATCTCAAAATAAAATTTCTTGTGTCACAAATATACAGTCAAAGAACTAACATTCTTAATGTCAAGATTCTTGTAGAAGAGGATTTTAAAGACCTTTAAACTCCACAAGCAATGCATACACTAAAATACAGATTTTTATTTCTGCTGTGTTCTTATATAGAAAGCTATGAGATGCCATCCATCTTCAGTTTTGGCTTAAAGAATGCGTTTAGAAGTAGTTTCAGTGCATGTGGAATGGTACTATCTCTTTTAGAAAATCTATTCCCACATGGCCAGTTCAGAATATTGAAATCAATGAAATTAAAATCAATATCAAGACTACAAAGAACAAAAACAAAAAAATAGCTGGAGAGATGTGACCACCCATGTACCTGTGGACATTTGATCACAATTTCCAGTTTAGCAATGCACAAATGACTCTCACTGCCTCTCATCTTTCAAGTTTTGTCATAAATGTTAGACATAAAATATATTATTCTGGAAATTATTGTAATAGAAGCTGACAGCACTTGTACTTCAGGGTAATGCTTTGTGGCATTGATTTCGTCTACCAAACATGTTGCTGACACATGAACCTCCCCCAAGGGGCACCATGTTAAGCAAGTGAAAAGGGAATTTGGTGGTTCTTTCATTTAATATGCTTGTTAGAGCAGTAATGTGCTAGTAAGCACATTAGCTATTAAACATAGTTAAGTCTCTCATACTGTGGATTTTCTCTGCTTCTTTTTTCAAAAAGTGAATCTTATTTTCTGTTTAATATGAGCAGATACTTGGTGACGGTGGTTTTGCTTTGGTCTGAGTTTTATCCTAAGTGTGTCATGTGAGATAAAGATATTAAAATACTAGTGGTAAGTCTAAAAAGAAATATCATTGCAACTGAGAGTATGAAACCTTCCAATCTTCACTGAAGCCTGGATTGAAAATGTTTGTTGTGGTTTGACACCAGCTGGCAACTAAGCACCACACAGACCCCTAAAGTGGGATGAAAGTGGGAATCAGAAGGGTAGAAGTGAGAAGATTCATGGGTTGAGATAAAGACAGACTAATAAGTCAAGCAAAAACTTCACACATAAACAAAACACAATAAGGAATTCATCAGGTTTCCCATTGGCAGCCATTTCCAGGAAAGCAGGGCTCCATCACACATCTGGTTACTTGGAAAGACAAACAACATCACTCTGAATGTTCCCCCTTCCTTCTTCTTCCCCTGCTTTATATGCTGAGCATGACATTGGATGATATGGAATATCCCTTTGGTTGGTTGGAGTCACGTGTCCTGTCTGTGTCCTGTAACAGCTTCTTGTGTACCCCAAGGCTACTCACTGCTGGGGTGGTGTGAGGAGCAGAAAAGGACTTGACTCTGTGTAAGCACTGCTCAGCAGTAACTCAAACATTCCTGAATTATCAACACTGTTTTCAGCACAAATGCAAAACACAGCCCCATATAAGTTACTATGATGAAAGCTAATTCTCTGCTAATCAAAACTAGCACACTCTTCCAGCTACTTTCAGATCTTTTCCCAAACTTAGAAAATTCTTTTCTTCTCCCCCCTCCACCTCCAAATAAATAATACTCTTTGAACCTCCTCTGCTAAAATAGGTTACAGCAAGACAATTTCTGGGAAGGCAAGTGACCTTTAGCTGAGGTTTATACCATTTTATTCCACAGGTGCAGACTGCTTTCTTTTGAAAACCTTTCGTTGCTTTGTTTAATTCAAATTTCTACACCTCTTTTCTGTTGCTCTGCATTTCTATCTAGGCTCCAAGAAGGACTATGGTGAAGGTATCTCTTGCTGTTATCACATTCAGTGCTGGTAGAGGATTTCTATTTAGTACTAACAGCTTTGCATCACTTTAACTGCTTGTCTCTTCTTTTGAAGACAGAACTTCATTTTCTATTGTCATGTATAGCAAAGTTCTGCTCTTAGAAGTGGAACATGAAATTTTTCTATATCTCTGTCTCTTCTTCTTAAACTGCAGATGTTTTTAAGAACCATGTTCAATAAGTTGAATACACGTTCCTCAGTTATTTGTATTCAAGAGCCTTAATAGGCTACAACACACATTAAAGTTATCAATTAAATCTGTGATGAAGTGTGAACCTTATTGAAATGCTTGCATCTGTTTCTCATAGATGCAAAAAAAAAAACCAACAAAAAACACATAGATCAAACATGACAGGAAGTAAATCACAGGATCATAGAATATGAAATGTTTTGTTTCACTCAGTAGTCTTTCTTCATTCATAATTAGAAGGAAGTTATACTCTCCTGATACCTAACTTACACCGTTTTTTATCCTCCAAAAAGTAAATAGTAGTGCTTTCAACTTGACAATTTTATAATTTCTAATACAAGATAATAATAATACATAATAAAAAATACATAAAAATAATACAGAATAATACATAATAAAAATACATAATAATACAAGATATGAAGACAATGAAGGTAGCTCAAAATGCATGTTTAATTTTTTTTTTCTCTGGAAGTATAAAATCAAGAAGTCTGTGTTTTTGGTTTGGTTTCGTTTTGGTTTTGGTTTTGGTTTTTTTACTTGGGGATAAATATAGAAAATCAAAATAATCACACAACTAGTTGGCTGCAGAACCAAAGCTTTTCATAAGAAAACCAAATGCCTCGTATTATAAAAACATAATCATGTTTTTAATCCCAAAGTGATTTGGTCTTGCTACTTATAACACAGAAGAAAGAGGACATGTGAAATTAAAGCCTTGCATGAATATAAGTAAGCCTGTTGAAAACAGAAAAATTATTGAAAATTGGTACATATTGAAGTTCCATGGGTGAAATAAGATGGTACTCATCTGCTTAATCATTTGTATTTAGTACAAGGCAAGAGATAAGTTTTAAACATTTTTATTATTATTTTTTTTTTATTTGAATGATCAATTCAGTACCTGTAGCAGTTAGGTATAGCTCTGATTTCACTTTGCCTGAAGTTTCTATGCAAGTCGAATCATAGAATAGTTAGGGTTGGAAAGGACCTTAAGATCATCTAGTTCCAACCCCACTGCCATAAGCAGGGACGCCTCAAACTAAATCATGCCACTCAAGGCTCTCTCCAACCTGGCATTGAACACCACCAGGGATGGAGCATTCACAACCTACCTGGGCAATCCATTCCAGTGCCTCACCACCCTAACAGGAAAAAATTTCTTTGTATCCAATCTAAACCTCTCCTGTTTAAGTTTGAACCCATTAACCCTTGTTCTGTCACTACAGTCCCTAATGAAGAGTCCTGTCCCTCCCCAGCATCCTTATAGGCCCACTTCAGATACTGGAATGCTGCTAGGAGGTCTCCATGCAGCCTTCTCTTCTCCAGGCTGAACAGCCCCAACTCTCTCAGCCTGTCTTCATACGGGAGATGCTCCAGTCCCCTGATCATCTTCATGGCCCTCCACTGGACTTGTTCCAACAGCTCCATGTCCTTTTTATGTTGAGGACACCAGAACTGTACACAATACTCCAAGTGAGGTCTTACGAGAGCAGAGTAGAAAGGCAGGATCACCTCCTTCAACCTGCTGGTCATGCTCTTTTGGATGTAGCCCAGGATACGGTTGACTTTCTGGGCTGCAAGCACACACTGAAGCCAACTCATGTTCATTTTCTCATTGACCACCACCCCCAAGTCCTTCTCTGCAGGGCTGCTCTGAATCTCCTCTTTGCCCAACCTGTAGCTGTTCAAGGGATTGCTCCAACCCAGGTGGAGGACCTTGCACTTGGCATGGTTAAACTTCATGAGGTTGGNACCTGTAGCTAGGGATTGCTCCAACCCAGGTGGAGGACCTTGCACTTGGCATGGTTAAACTTCATGAGGTTGGCACCAGCCCACCTCACAAGCATGTCAAGGTCCCTCTGGATGGCATTCCTTCCCTCCAGTGTATCCACCGAACCACACAGCTTGGTGTCATCGGCAAACTTACTGAGGGCGTACTCAATCTCAAGTCAGCGACAAGGGTGTTAAACAAGATGGGTCCCAACACCGATCCCTGAGGGACACCACTCATCACTGGTCTCCAGCCAGACACTGACCCATTGACCACAACTCTTTGCGTTTGTGTCCTGTGTTCAACAATAGCAGTCAATTTTTCAGCTTCTTAGTAGCAGTTGCAGCTGTGTTTTGATTCAACTTGGGAACAAAACTGTTAACAGGGATGTTTTTAGTTACTGCTCAAATGTTTTGTTCTGACCAAGGACTCTGTGGGCCTCATGCTCTGCCAGGGAGGAGGGGAGGCCGGGAGGAAGCAGGGACAGGACACCTGACTCAAGCTAGCCAAAGAGGTATTCCATACCATAGCACGTCATGTCCAGGATGTAACTGGGAGTGATCCAGAAAGGCAAGTTCTCTCTAGGGTGTTGGAGGAGGTATTAGGTTGGTGGTTGGTGGTGTGTTGTGAGTTATCTGTCGGTGGTTGGTGAGATGCTGTATTCTTTTCCCTTGTTATTTCTTTTATCATTATTATTATTGGTGATAGCAGCAGTGATTTGTCTGATACCTTAGTTACTAAGCTGTTCTTATCTCAACCTGTGGGAACTGCATTCTTTTGATTCTCCTCCCCATCCCTCTGGAAGCAGGAGAGTGCAAGAAAGGGAGGTTGAGTGAGTGAACGAGATGCGTGGCTGGGGTTAAACCACAACAGTTTGACATCCAACCAGTTCTTTATCCACCAAGTGGTCCACCTATCAAATTGATGTCTCTCCAATGTGGAGACAAGGATGTCGTGTGGAAGAATGTCAAATGCTTTGCACAAGTCCAGGTAGATGACATTAACTGCTCTGCCCTTGTCCATCAGTTCCATAGCCCCATCATAGAAGGCCACCAAACTGGTCAGGCAGGATTTCCCCTTAGTGAAGCCATGCTAGCTGCCACCAAGCACCTCATTGTTTTTCATGTGCCTTAGCATGCCTTCCAGGAGAATCTGCTCCAAGATTTTTCCAGGCACAGAGGTGAGACTGACTGGTCTGCAATTCCCCGGGTCATCCATTTTCCCCTTCTTGAAATTGGGGTTATATTTCCCTTTTTTCAGTCATCAGGAACTTCATGTGATTGCTATGATCTCTCAAATATGATGGCCAGTGGCTTAGCAGCTTTATTTGCCCACTCTTTCAGGACCTGTGGATGGATTTCATCAGGTCCCATGGACTTGTATACATGCAGGTTTCTAAGATGGTCTCGAACCAGATCCTCTTCTAGAGTGGGCCTAAGCTCTTCATTCTTACAGTCCCTGCTTCTGCCTTCAAGACTGTGGTCAGAGCCTTTGCCAGTAAAAATAGAGGTAAAAAGCCATTCCAAACCTCAGCCTTCTCCAAATCCTGTGTAGCCAGTTCTCCTGATAGCTTCTGGAGGCGGCCTACATTGTCCCTAGTCTTTCTGTTATTCAGAATGTAAGTACAGAATCCCTTGCTGTTATCTTTCACATCCCTTGCCGAGTTTAATTATAACCGGGCCTTGGCTTTCCTAACCTGGTGTCCTGGGTTCAGGAGTTGCAGTCAGTTTTTCTTCTCTTTAGTAGCTGGTGTTTTGACTTAACCTGGGAACAAGGCTGATAAGGCCGATGTTTTTGGTTGTTGCTGAGCGATGTTTGCCCTGACCAAGGATTTTGTAAGCCTCATGCTCTGCCGGGGAGGACGGGAAGCCGGGAGGAAGGAGGGACAGGACTGTACTGACAGGACCAAACTGACCAAAGAGGTATTCCATACCATAGCATGTTATGCCCAGGTGGTAACTGGGAGTTACCCAGAAGGAGAGGGAACTTCCCGGTTGGGCTTGTTTTCGGCAGGTGGTATCGTACCCTCTTCCCTTGTTTTCCTTGTTATTATTATTATTGGTGATAGCAATAGTGATTTGTGTTATACCTTAGTGACTGGATTGTTGTTATCTGAACCAGTGTGGGTCGTATTTCTTCAGCTCTTCTTTCCTCCCACTCCTGCGGGAGTGGAGAGGAAAGAGGGGAGGGCCGGGGAGTGAGTGAACCTGCTGCCTAGCTGGGTTTAAACCATGTCACCTGGTCCCTAGCTTCCCTGGCAACATCCCTGTATTATTCCCAGGCCACCTGTCCTTGTTTCCACCCTTTATAAGCCCCTTTCTTCCTTCGAATTTTCCTCAGCAGCTCCTTATTCATCCATGGAGGTTTCCTGGCCCCCCTACTGCACTTCCTTCTGGATGGGATGCAGCATTCCTGAGGTTGTAGCAGGTGATCCTTGAATATCATCCAACAGTCTTGGGCCGCCCTGCCCTCTAGGGCTATATCACATGGAACCTTACTAAGCAGGTTCCTGCAGAGGCCAAAGTCTGCTCTCTTGAAGTCCAGGGCAGTGAGTTTGCTGCACGCTCTTCTCACTATCCTGAGGATCTTGAACTCGACCATCTCATGTTCTCTGCAACCAAGGATGCCCTGGAGCATCACATTTCCAACCAGCCCTTCCCTGTTGGTGAGCACGAGGTCAAGCAGGGCACCTCTCCTTGTCAGTTCCTCTATGACTTGCAGAAGGAAGTTGTCTTCCACACAATCGAAGAACCTCCTGGATTCCTTGTGCAGGGCCGTACCATCCCTCGAACAGATATCAGGGTGGTTGAAGTCCCCCATGAAGACAAGGGCCTGCGAGCTTGAGGCTTTTCCTCTCTCTGTAGAGTGCTTCATCTACAGAGTCCTCTTGATCAGGCGGTCTGTAACAAATCTCCACAGTTATGTCTCCCATCGCTGTTCTCCCTTATCCCTGACCCACCAACTCTCTGTTATCTGATCACCTGTCCCCAGAGAAAGTTCCATACTCTTCAGCCTATCCCTAACGTATATAGCAACTCTCCTTCCCTGCCTGTCAGGCCTGTCTTTTCAGAAGTGCCTGTAACTTTCCATTCCGACACTACAGACATAGGAGCCATCCCACCACGTTTTTGTGATGCTTATTATGTCATACTCCCATAGGTGGACAAGCATCTCTAATTCCTCTTGTTTGTTCCCCATGATATAGGCATTTATATAGATACAAAAAACAGTCTATTAAGTAGTCTTAGTCTTATTTCAACACAGGTGTATAACCAAAGAACAAGAGTCATCAACTAGAAATTTGATTAACTTGATGAAAGTCATCAGAAGACATGAATTTGGGTGGTTATCCTGTTTTCCCATTTTTATCTGTGTGGCTACCATAAATGTTGATGTTTCTTGAAAACGAAACTTCTGCTTCTGTTCTCCAAATGTTCTGAATAGGACATATTTTGCATATAGGTTATAATTTTTTTCTAGTCCCTGTTAACTAATTCTGAATTCATCCTTAATATACATTTGATGATCATTTCTAACAAATATTAATACAAAATTAGCATAAGTATACAGAATTAGTATACAGAAAGGTCTTTGAGATGTTGCTTACTGTCCAGCTGAAAAGCTTAATCACTTCAGTGAGTTTCTCTGGGGTTTAATTTTATAATATCTTTCAACAGAATAAAGAAATGACATAGAGACTGATTGCTTTTGAAATTTGCCAGAATGGCAAACACGATATAAACAGTAACATTATAATTTGCCACCTAAGGTGAGATGGGTGAAATATTTGAGTAATTTGAAAATTGTAACAACATGATAAACTGATTATCATTATGTTAATTTGGTGTGTTATACACTGAGTCCATAATTGTGAGTCACAGAAGAATTCATATATAGGCATTTCTCTAAAGTCAGAAATGGTGAGAATTCATATGTGAAAAAAACACAGTAATAAATTCAGTAGGAGACATTAAACTCTTTTCCTGTTTATGACCTTTAGGACATAAAATCTAGAGAGCATTTGCTCTGCCATTTCTATGTTGCATAGCTAATGAGGTTTGCTTCTTTTTTTTTTTTTGGTCAGTTGATTTTTTTAAAAAGCAAAGTGGGAAATTGTTTGCAAAGGAATGTTATACTGTAATATTAAGACAGTTCTTTTATATTGCTTTGAGCAAACAGGATTCCCACATACTGTTTTGACATTTCAGTAGACATACTGCTGTGGCATCATAGCTACTTTAGTTATAAATGGTCTGAAATATCTTTGTTTCTTACTTCTTTCTAGTAGTGTCTGTGCTATGCTATGTGCAGTGGGGGCATAATAATGAATCCTCATTCCTACTTAAATTTCATACAACAAGAAATATACTAACACCCCAAAGTTTACAATTTTTAACAATTGAATATGTGCAAGAAACAGGTTAAATAATTTATTACTCTTTTAAAACATTTCATAGTATTATGAAGCTTATTATTTCCAAGTGTGTAATTCTATTTGATTTGACACTCAAAATTAAATAACTTTATTAAAAACTTTTTTTTTTTCTTACCCAGAACAGTAAAGCACAGTAGTGGTTGAACTTCAGACTTATTTGAAAGCAAAAAAGGACAATTATACTGTTGCCTGGATTCAAAATTCAGTGTTTTAATATTTTAAAAATTGTTTCAAATAGGTTTATCAAAAAAGAAAAGAAAAAAATAAGAAAAAAAAAGAAAAAAATGAAAATAATTTGGCATTTCATTAAAAACTACTTTGGTTATTATCTTAACAGGCCGCCATAGTTACCTTTAGAATTCTAGAATACAAATTTATGAGCTACAGTTCCATATTTTATACAAATATATGTATATTAAGTTCAGATAAACAGCTGATCTCTGCAAGTCATCAAAGATATTGTTTAAAATCACAGTAATATTATTATGAAACATTAACATTTTCAATTTCCAGGGAATATCTTGAAGTACATGTACTTAGGTATTTCTAATAAATAAAGCATAGTAGTTTCATAATTACATATTGGGAATTAATAAAGAAGAATTGTTATGACAATTTTTAAGGGAGGATTAACAGATCTCAGCGTACTGCCCAATTGTGTTAATACAAGGGCTCCCTCCAATGGCGACAAGTTACTTCACATACAGTTTATTGCTACATATGGATGAATGAAACGAAATAAATTAAATGGAAGAGTTCAAAAAGTAATTGTCTCTGGTGGTTTACATTAAGATATTTTTGATGCATTCATTGGTCCCTACACCATGGCATCTAGATAGCTAGATAATAAAGTACCTTTTCGTTTTCGATCTTCTGAACATAAAAAAAAAAATAAATGAAACCAAAACCAAGCAACCAAACAACAACAACAAAACCCGAACCCCCCCCCCCCCCCCCTCTTT
>NDXB01013671.1:37395-49261 GCA_002631895.1 Agapornis roseicollis
AGTGGGTTTTTTTTTTTTTTTTTTTTTTTTCCAAAAGAAATCAGCTCTCCTCCTGTTTTTCATCATGGGAATAATTTACCTTGAGGTGTTCTATAATGAGCAGAGACACAGTTTAGTAAGTTTTTATGAAGGGAAGCTATATAAAATAACTATGTACAATGTAATCTTGAGTTAAATAAATTCAATTTATACGTTTCTATCTCATTGTGTATAAAACTATTAGCAGCGCAGTTGCAAAATAAATAGTGTTTTGAAACATTCTGAGGAGCACTCAATAGTCCAGTTTTGCCACCCATAATTTTAATAGCACTCAGAGATGGTTAGTAATTAACTAAGAGATTTGTATTATTCCTGCTAAGTGAAATAATTTTTCATTAAAAAACCCCAACCAATAGTACTTTCAGTGCTAAAAGCTGTAAGATTCCAATTCCATACTCTTGATCTAAAAGTATAATAAATTATACTTCCTTAAAGTGTTCTTAACGGACTGCAGAAACACTAACTGAATAATGTAATTATAGATGAAGTAGTCTTTGAAATCTCTTTCTTCAAAGGATTTTTATTTTTTTTATTATTTTTTTTAATTTTTATTTGTCAAATAACATAAAGTTCAAATAAACTTTTACTTTGGATTGCAATAGTCAAGTTTATAATATTGAATAATGAAATAAGTATGCCAGAAATATTTCAAATATTTTAAATAAGCCCATTGAAAATATCTATGTAATAAAATCAAACCAAACCAAACCAAACCAAACCTGACAAAAGAAGCAACCAAAACTGCAAACAAACCAAACTGCATTATCGCTAGTAAAAATGATAGATTGAGGGAACCACTGAGTGAAAGGGACATCATAATACTTGTGCAGTATATCTGATACCAGTCAGTCATAGCTGCAGCACGGCAGTGATTTTAACATCCTTACACTTTTTTGCCTGGAAATCATGTTATTTCTATGGCTGGCCAGATATTTTTCTTTTGACCATAGTACTGTTCAGATGATGTGCACAATATGCAGATGATGTAAATGCATCAGAATTTGCCAGATAAAGTATATTCCTACAGAAATAGCAGATGTTACAAGCAATGTGTACTGCCTAGAACAATCATTTATGATATTTTTCTAGCTTTTCTTTTTTTTCTTTTTTTTTTAAATTTGCTCTGTATTAATTTTTTTATATATATTTCCTCTGTATTATTTTCTTTTTTAAATTTGGTCTGTATTAATCCTGTTGTCATTAATAGATACCATCCCTGTCTACAAAAGAGGTTATGATCAGAAAAAATGATGACTATATGCAACTGTTACATGATTTTATTGAACTTAAAATTAATTTAGACTAGTTGGTCTTAATTAACTAGTTGGTTAATTTAGACTAAACTGGGTCTTCAAATAATTCAGAGACAAGACCTGGTGAAAAATACAATGAATAACTTAGGGCACAGGGCTCCTCACCAAAATGCCTCTGCTAATATTTTATAGCCAAATGATATGTCAATTTTTGTATAAAACATTGATTATAACCAGTAAAGCTCTAACAATCCTATAACAATTTTATCTAGGCAATCATTTTTTCCTAGCCAAAATTCCAGTCTGGAGATCGAGGAAAAAGAGGCAGTTGTTTGGTTATGTATTTTCTGGTCAGAGTGAAGGACTTTCACACTCATTTTTTCACTTTAACCAAACAGTTCACATCTGTTGACTTTCAGGACCAATTTCAAAAGTCTAATAGCTTCCCACAGTTGTAATGGGATGAGAAGGAAGAGTGAATGTTTGGATTCTTTTACAATTAATATTTCAGTGACAATTTCAGTGACAATATTACAATTAAGATTTCAGTGGAGACAATTTTTTTTTTTTCCTGAGAAATTGTTAAGCTACTGTATGAACATGTATATAGCTTGAACTTATGGCAGAACATAATTTCTTCTGAACTCCTTTAGTTCTTTGAAGAGCTCAAGATGGGTTATTTCTGCTGCATTTTTAGAGTAGTTCAAATGTTGCTCTACTGTGAATGGACAGTATCCTACTAGGATACATATTCCTCTTGTGACAAGCCCTGGCACTTATGTTTATGACACACAGCAACTAAAGCTTTGGTGTGTGTCATAAGCAGAAAGATTTGTACAGGCAGTTTCATTTTACAGTGTTTGCAAAGCATAACCATCATCATGAAGTGCAAGCACCTGGGAGGGTGCTGGTAATCCTGGGCACAGCTACAGGCTGGGCAGAGAAGAAATTCAGAGCAGCCCTTTGGAGAAGGACTTGGGGGTGGTGGTCGATGAGAAACTGAACATTAGCTGGCTTCAGTGTGCGCTCACAGCCCAGAAACCAACTGTATCCTGAATTGCACCAAAAAGAGCACAACCAACAGGTCAGAGGAGGTGATCCCACCCCTCTACTCAGCTCTCATGAGACCTCACTTGGAGTATTGTGCACATTTCTGGTGTCCTCAACATAGGAAAGGCATGGAGCTTTTGGAACAAGTCCAGAGGAGGGCCACGAAGATGATCAGGGGCTTCAGCATCTCCTGTATGAAGACAGGCTGAGAAAGTTGGGGCTGTTCAGCCTGGGGAAGAAAGGCTACGTGGAGACCTCATAGCAGCCTTCCAGTATCTGAAGGTAGCCTTATATGTTGGGAAGGGACTTTTCATTAGGGACTGTAGCAACAGGACAAGGGGTAATGAGTTTAAACTAAAATGGGAAGTTCAGGTTAGATACAAGGAAGTTCTTCACTTTAAGGGTAGTGATCCACTGGAACTGGTTGCCTAAAGGAGTGGTGAATCATATAATGCTCCATCCTTGGCAGTGTTCAAGACCAGGTTGGACAGAGCCTTCAGCAGTATAGTTTAGAGTGTGGTGTCCCTGCCCATGGCAGGGGGCTTGGAACTAGACTATCTTAAGGTCCTTTCCAACAAAAACCATTCTATGATTCTATGATCATGTACCAACAGCAGGCATTTAATATGAATAGCTCTTAGTTACTTCAAATTAATTTTGCCAACTGGTTTTGCTGGGTTTGGTAGTAGAATCCATAAAACGCATAGCAAAATTCAGAGTGTTTTTGAGGTAAACTAGTACCTCACTAAGCTTCCTAAACTTCCTCTTCTGACAAAATTATCCAGGTTTCAGTCCTGTTCTACTTTTTTATCATTAAGCATGAAATGAGAATTTACATCTGAATACACTTATTTAACAGAGTAATATTTTTATTTTATATGAAGTAATATTTGTAATAAATATAGTATTTTGCATAGTGGTTGCATAATATATGTAAAAACACTGAACATTATTTAGTCCTGTTTTATGTTTTACAGTGTATAGATGTTATATAGTAGAAATCACATTTGTAAGTAAGTATAATATTTTCTAAGTGATCTAAAGTATGTCTCAGTACATCCAGTGAATTTTGACCTTGATGATGTCATTCTACACACAGGATTTAACTTCACTAATACAGTCCGGAGTACATTTGTGCTTTCTGATGCCATAGTGAGCACTAATTCTGTCTTCAAAGCAGGGTTAAAGTAGCTTGAGGTAAAGAAACTGAGTAGTAGTGTTAAAACAAGTTTGAGAGCAGGCTCTCATTTCAGGCTTCAATACAGTGCAGGGTATTTCTCCACTGTGGAATAAAATAGGCTCTGAAGACCTATCAGACTTCTATGCTGCTCAGCACCTCTGTTACTGCTTAAGGCTAAACTGCAATACAGTGTTTCCATGTTTCAAAAACTGCATTCTTTAAGAAAGGTGTTATTTCTTCATGCTATTAAAAAGCAGTATAATGTAGCATCTGTAAGAGCATCAACTAAGAATCAGTAGGCAGTTACATTAGAGGGGGTAGTTTAACAATCCTATGAATATTTATGCAAACTATGCTTATTAGGTGTAACATTCATATTAACAGGGTCACATTGAGTCTTTTAACCATCAGATGCATCTATAGGCTATGAGGAGTCTGCATAATCTAGAATAATGGCATCTTCCCTTCAAGTGATTTGGCACAAGAATGAAGTGATCTAACAGTCTGAGGAAGGCAGGGGTGAGAGGAAGGAAGCTCATTAAATGGTTATAATTGCATGTTTAAATTATTGCTGGATTGTGTTCTACTGTAAAGACAGGAGTTTTTCTGTCACATTGAATATGTTTCTCCTCTAAAAAGCCTACAAACTACTTTCATAGGCTTCAGGTATACCTTTAGTATATGTAGTCTATGAGAAGAGCTCATAGACTAGCTTTCTTGTGAAAAGGATTAAAACTGAAAAAAAAAAGCCCCAAACTCCATGTTTTAACCTTCATAGTACTTAAAATCAAGGTATATTGCAAATAAAAGACAGATCAGGAACAATTTAGGCCCCCTCTGGAAGCTATTGGGTGAACTGGCTATGCAGGATTTAGAGATGGCTGAGGTTCTGAATGACTTTTTACCTCAGTCTTCAATGGGAAAGGTTCTGACTGCACCAACCAACTCTTGGAAGGCAGATGCAGGGACTGTGAGAATGAAGACCTTGGACGCACTGTAGGAGAGGATCTGGTTCAAGACCATCTTAAGAACCTGAATGTGCACAAGTGCATGGGACCTGGTGAAATCCATCCACGGGTGCTGAAGGAGCTGGCGAGTGAAGTTGCTAAGCCACTGGCCATCATATTTGAGAGATCATGGCAATCAGGTGAAGTTCCCAATGATAGGAAAAGGAGAAATATAACCCCATTTTCAAGAAGGGGAAAATGGATGACCCGGGGAATTACAGACCAGTCAGTCTCACCTCCGTGCCTGGCAAAATCTTGGAGCAGATTCTCCTGGAAGGTATGCTAAGACACATGAAAAGCAACAAGGTGCTTAGTGACAGCCAGCATGGCTTCACTAGGGGAAAATCCTGCCCGACCAGTTTGGTGGCTTTCTACAATGGGGCTACAGAATTGATGGACAGGGGTAGAGCATTTGACATCATCTACCTGGACTTGTGCAAAGCATTCAAGACTGTCCCACATGACATCCTTGTCTCTAAATTGGAGATACATCAATTTGACAGATGGACCACTTGGATAAAGAACTGTCTGGATGGCAGCACGCAAATAGTTGTGGTAAATGGCTCAGTGTCCGGCTGGAGACCAGTGACGAGTGGTGTCCCTCAGGGATCGGTGTTGGGACCCATCTTGTTTAACATCTTTGTTGCTGACATGGGATTGAATGCACTTTCAGCAAGTTTGCCGATGACACCAAGCTGTGTGGCTCAGTGGATACGCTGGAGGGAAGGAATGCCATCCAGAGGGACCTTGACATGCTTGTGAGGTGGGCTGATGCCAACCTCATGAAGTTTAACCATGCCAAGTGCAAGGTCCTCCACCTGGGTTGGAGCAATCCCTTGAACAGCTACAGGTTGGGCAAAGAGGAGATTCAGAGCAGCCCTGCAGAGAAGGACTTGAGAGTGTTGATCGATGAGAAAATGAACATGAGTCGACAGTGTGCTTTTGTAGCCCAGAAAGCCAACCATATCCTGGGCTACATCCAAAGGAGCATGACCAGCAGGTTGAAGGAGGTGATCCTGCCCCTTCACTCTGCTCTCGTAAGACCTCACTTGGAGTATTGTGTGCAGTTCTGGTGTTCTCAACATAAAAAGGATTTACAGCTGTTGGAACAAGTCCAGAAGAGGGTCACGAGGATGATCAGGGGCTGGAGCATCTCCCTTACGAAGACAGGCTGAGAGAGTTGGGGCTGTTCAGCCTGGAGAAGAGAAGGCTGTGTGGAGACCTCCTAGCAGCCTTCCAGTATCTGAAGTGGGCCTATAGGGCTGCAGTGGAGGGACTCTTCATTAGGGACTGTAGTGACAGAACAAGGGGTAATGGGTTCAAACTTAAAACAGGAGAGGTTTAGATTGGCTATAAGGAAGAAATTCTTTCCTCTTAGTGTGGTGAGGCACTGGAATGTGTTGCCCAGGGAGGTTGTGAGTGCTCCATCCCTGGTGGTGTTCAAGGCCAGGTTGGATGAAGCCTTGGGTGGCATGGTGTAGTGTGAGGCGTCCCTGCTTATGGCAGGGGGGTTGGAACTAGATGATCTTAAGGTCCTTTCCAACCCTAAGTATTCTATGATTAGAGACTCATTTAAGAGTCAACTCGATACTCTTTCAAATGTGTTCTTCCCAGATAAAGGCTTTGTAAAATGACAGCTAAAACCATTGATTTTTAAACTGACCATTCTGAATGGTTTAAAGAGTAGAATTACTTTTAGGCTGTTATTGAAATAAAAATCCTAATTTTAAGTTAAAACACATGGTTTTAGTATACTCTGAAGTAAAAAAATAATCAAGCAATATACATTCTGTACTCAAAACTTAACACCTATTTTTTATGAGGTGGCTGCCTTGTGAAAACAATTTTGGAAAAAATTTAAATCTTAAACACTTCATTCACTCACAGTACTTTAACTTCTGGAGACTGAGTTATGGTTCAGTCAACAAACTAATTGGCACTTTTGTTAAAAGCTAAATTTGTTACAGACAGCAAATAAGGATTTGAAGGGACAAGAGGTCTGGAAGGGTCTTACCCTCCAAATAGTGTCTCCTCACCAGTGTTTGTTTTAGCATGTTTCCACCTTCACCCACTGTGATAGTGAAATTATAAAGCATGAAGCTTGTGTGGACATTCAGAGTCACTAACTTTTGTTGCTTATAACTAGCTGAATAGGTTAGCTATAATGAGGCCATTCAGCATTCATTACCTGTTTTTTTTTTTTTTCTTATTGAATGTTCAGAGGTTAGAATTTATTAAAATTTTACTTAGCAGAGGGGAGGGAAGATGCAAAGATTTATTTATAGCAAGATAAATAATTAATACGATGAAACTCACCTCTGCTACAAAAACTTATGCAAAGAGAAGCTGCATACCAAAAGATGTTGTTTTTTTATATGCTTCCGTAGGCTTCCGTAGTTTCAACATCTGTGACTTATAGCTACAGCAACAGTACTGCCCATGTATTCAGAAAATTTTATTTTCTGCTCATGAAAGTATTTCAGAGCTATTTCTGTCTAATTTATCAGGTATGTAAATCCAAAATGTTTGAAAAAAATTTTTATGCTTCACATAACACAAACAAGCAATGAGAAAAAAAAAAAATCCATAACATCTGAATATCTAACCAGCAAAATCAGACTATATTCTTCAGTCTTTAGGATGCTAAAGTTCATGATGACAGCTCTGTTTTTCTTTAAATTTGTTTATGTTTCTATAAATTCTGTGACAAAAAGGGAAAGTAGTCTCATCAGTTAAGTACTGCCCCTCAAACAGTTTCCATAATACTTTATCCTTTTATATCGCACTTGGGTATAAAATCGGAAATTTACTCCTTTTTTTTTTTTTTTTTTTTTTTTTTTTAAAAAAAATTTATTTTTATTTTTTTTTTTTTTATTTTTTTCAAGCAATATGTAGATTAAAACTATTTGTACGATCATATTTGGGTGATCATATTTCTATGATCATGATTTGNTTTTTTTTTAACAGAACACTGAATTTAAATCCTTTTATTATAGTCTGGATTCTTTAGTTGGAAACCAGTCTTTCAACACCATGTTCTGTCAAGGAGCTTTTTTCATTCAGCAGACTATGCAGCTGAAATACAGGCTTGCAATGATATTTATCTAACCTTTTGGCAAGAGGAAATCACAGTCTCCACTCTGTTGTCTTAGGAAAAAGTATTAGTTGGTATAATACATTGAAATACCAAGATTTTCTACACATTTTGCAAAAGGAATATTTGCTTTTGAAGTGTTTCATTAACTTAAATGTTAGAAGGTGTGAGATTTTTCAATTGCTATAGTATCAGTGCTAAATGTACAGATGACTTAACACTTGATCCACAACAATAAATCAGACCTATTCAGCTGTTGCTCCTATGGAATTCACTGACAATTACGTTTTATTCCTGTGCTTGACTGCTTGACAGGTGAAGGTATAAAGTAAAAAGATCAGCAATACTTCCATGTATTTCTATGCTCAATATGGATGTGGCTGATCATTCTTTCATTTTCTTCTAGGCCTTTTCTGGAAACATGAATGCAGACAGTGTTGTATACTATAAGCTTCAGCATTCCATTAAAGCAAGATTCCTCCGTTTTGTGCCTTTGGACTGGAATCCGAATGGCAGAATTGGAATGCGCATTGAAGTGTATGGATGCACATACAGTAAGTGTTTTGCTGAATCAGCTAAATTAAATGACTGTTCATCATTGTCTTTTGTAACCTAAATTACACTTGAAAGTTGATTTCTAAGCTTAAATTTAATCTTGAGTAAAACTGACTCAATATTCCATTTATGTGCAGACTACAATTTCTGCATCATCTAACAGTATGTGATGTTTATTTTCCAGTTCTTGTTTTGTGTTGGAATGAATGGTGTGAGCATAATACAATAAATGATTTACTAAAAACGTTTTTTCTTTTAGTAGTCTTACTAAACCTGCACTTAATATGGTGAAATATGGAAAATGTTTACAGTTTTAAAAATACATGATCTTGGTCTTGTCCCAATAAGTGTACAAGTAGGTAGACATACAAATACACAGTTGAAGTATATTTCAAGGTTGTTATATATTTAAGGGACATTTTTAGGATAATTTTTTGGTCATTAATAGAACATTAAGATCTGATATAAGCATTTGGTTGTATTGATCTGCTGGACAATGTAAATCTACCTGTTGTCTTCCTGTTACAGTTCTTCATCCATAGAATTTTTTTTTAAATATTCCTCATAGCAAGTTGCTTACTTATTTTCTACATCTTTTCCTTGTGAGAGAAACAGAATTTATTTTAATCAACCTCTTCAAATTTTTGTTTTAAGAACTTTCATCTGTTGTTTTTCTAAGGGAGTTTTTCCAGCTTCTCTGTGTAAGTCATGCTTTACACATCTGATCACTTCTGAATGGCCTCCATATATCCCTTTTATATTTCTATTCATTAGTATCTTACTTTAAACTGAACATTAGTAAAACACATCTCTGGGCTTTCTGCTCCAACTTGGCTTTGTAAAAGGAGTGAATGGTCATGAACTAAGGATACTGAAAATTTCAACTTGGATGAATGAGATTAGGCTACATCAGAAATGAAGTAAACCACCCAATCCCAGAGAACAAAGAGCTCATGCCAGCAGAAGAGTGTAAGGAGATAAATGCACACAGAATTTCTCAATGATATCTACCTGGGTACTAGTAACATGACTTCTGATTCTTAGACCAATGTAATAATACTGCTGCAACTGGGAAATCTGGACAAGATACAGCTTACCTTCCACTGTTTTAAGTACTAAAACTTGAAAATGAAGGCTGAAGAGATGACTTTATGATTCCCAGGTGAGAACTCATATGAGTGTCCCTCTGAAATCTGATCTCTGTAGTACTTGATGAAGTACCTTCTCTTCTAAGTTTCACTGAATCAGCTTTGCTTTTTATCAGTCCCTTACCTTGTGCATTAGACTATGTTTA
The DNA here is from genome assembly GCA_002631895.1 of Agapornis roseicollis. Classification (NCBI taxonomy): domain Eukaryota; kingdom Metazoa; phylum Chordata; class Aves; order Psittaciformes; family Psittacidae; genus Agapornis; species Agapornis roseicollis. The sequence goes on from NDXB01013671.1 coordinate 46,868, forward strand.
AATCCTTACTCAAAGTCATGTTCTCAAACATTTCCAAACTGAAGAGCTCTCTTTTGCACAAGCCTAAAATCTAGATCTTACTTGTGTTTGCTACTGTAGTTTTTTCTATCAGACCTTGCAAAGTATCTTATGGTTCTCTTTTTGATATCCCTGTTGCTGTGTTCATTTTTGACATCAATGGAAAAATCTACAGTTGTAAAGGACAAAAATAGACAATGCCTATGTTACTAAAAATAATAAAACATATAGAATAAGCAGTTATGTAGACAGAATGTTTAGTGTGTGGTCAGTAAGTAATTTGAGGAAGATTAGGTATTTTTCTGTATTTTACTCATTTGGCACAAGAGTGATACTATAGATAGCTTATTGAAATAAATCAATGATAATTGTCTTTGGAGGTAAGGCTGAATTTAAAAAAGAATATTCATTCACCATAATGGAGTACATCAAGAACATGATGGTTAATTATACGGGAATCTTTTTAAGCTGGTAAAGATTTTTTCTGTATGTTGTGAGCTCCTGAAATGCTTCTCTTTTTAAATGAGTAAATGCTTTTATTTCAAATGAATTGCAAACTCTTTATCATATCTTTATTTTTAACATCTAGAATTGTCATGTGCTTTTAGTAATTCCGTTCAGTGGCTGCTGCTGAAGATAAACCAGGTGATTACAGTCTTGGAGTTCTAACATGTTTAATCATTTGAAAGATTCTTTCCATTTTTTTCCTCCATTTATCGGACACATGCAGGACATGTAGTTATTGTTACAGTAATTATGCCTGGCTCTTTCTAAATTATTATGAACTTTTCCAGGTGGGAAAAGGAAAGCACAAATGGTTGTGATACCTACTTTAACTTTGATTTACACTTTCCAGATTTCCCATTTGGTCTCATAAGAGTAAGCAACTCCCCATTTACTACTGAGTATGTGGACTTTGTATTCAAGTGCAAATGCAGTAATTTTTTCCTTCAGTCTTATCTGTTACAAATTACATAACTAAAATTGGAAGAATATATAAAGTTGATATCTGTTTCATAAAGTGGTACTGGAAAATGCATGTCTGTTACATCCAGAAGTCACTACTATCTTAGTGAAGTAATGCTTAAAGCATAATTGTTGGCACTACTTTCAAGTTCTTGCTCTTTTGTCTTCCAGCCAAATATCTGCTCTGAAAGGTTAAACTTATATCCTCATTTCCCCATTAATTAAAGTTTCAGTGAGGTTTCGTCATGTCCATGATAGATGTCCATAGGATAAACCAGGAGTTTTGTTTCCTATTTTCTTACAGAGAGCTCCTTTATTACTATAAACCTTTTAGGCCAAGGGCTGTCATATTTTATATGTTTCTAAAGCATGCATCCAGAACGAGTCCTTCCATTTTCGGCTTTTACCATTTATGGAATAGAAAGGCTAAATAAGAGTAGTCAGTCATGGAGTTAAATGAAACTTTAAAAAAGTTCCTTTGTATTCTTTGTGTTTAGTTCTTCCGCTTCCTCACTCTGCTACGTCTACCATGTTCCTCACTTTTCTTGCACCTGTTCTGAAGTCTTTCTCTTGCAGGGAAGAAAAAAAGGTATTTTCTCTTTCCAGGGTGCCTACCTGGCTTTATGTGGACAGAAGAAGTCTGCTTGTGCCATGACTATACAACAAACACTTTGGGCTGCTAAAAAACCATCACAGAATCTTTCTCAGCCTCTTCCTGATAGTTCTTCCTGTTATTGTATGCAAAAGAGGCTGATGAACCTTTACAGATATATCTTGTGTCCTTTCCCTGAACTGTCAGATTGTAACAATTAAGCCATGTAAAACAGAGCTCATGTTAAGCTATGTTCTGGCACTAAATAAGGGAAATCAGAATTACTTTTGCCTTACTCTTTTCTTCCTTAGTTACAAAGCTCTCTTTCTCCAAAGCTCTTTTTTCTTTTCATCCTCTGAAAACCATTAGGCTAAAAATAAGAAATAATAATAAACAAAACAAAACAAAACCCAAAGTCTTCATATGACAGACAGAAAGATGTATTTAAATTTGAAAATGACAATTGTATAAAATTGTAGGACAAAGGTAACTGGGAGCTAAAAGCACGCTGTACATAAAGAAGGTTGTTAGTGCCTAAAAACAAGCACTGCAGATATTATGATATGCAAACCTTTTTCCAGAGTCCTCTAACAGTTAAATGTGTTGAGGCTTTTTAAACATTCCTTTCCTGGGCTGAATGCATGAAATCAGTGGCACAGTTATGTCAGTCAAAGGGAGGACTTCTAAATCACTTCATAACTGGGATAATGCATATTCAAAGGCTTGATGTGAAAGTGATTGTAAATAAGTTAATTTTAAATATGGCTAATTATGGATGGAACAAGTTTAACTTTTTTTGTTGGGTTTTTTTTTTTTTT
>NDXB01013671.1:49838-64969 GCA_002631895.1 Agapornis roseicollis
TTTTTTTTTTTTTTTACTACAGAACATTTACATTAATTTCAATTATTTTGAATATTAACAAAACCCAAATCGTTTTTCAAAGATATTGCAGCTGAAACTTTTCCTCAGGGTAGGTAAAACTCTTGATCCTATAGTGTGTGAGGTTTCCATAATTTCCAGTTTCTCAGAGGCTTTTCATCACTTCCAAAGGTATTTTTACAATATAATAAGGATTTAGATTACATTACTTTTAGAAAGACACATTGTAAATTGTGAAAACAAAAGATGAGTCTTCACAGAGCAAATTAAGAGTATCTGGTAAATACAGAAGAGGGAAATATTATGGCACTCTGTCTATCTGGGCTTATTCTTTCTATCCTGAAAAACCTGCAGAAGATCCAGCCTTTATCTCTCACAAGTCTTTCAATTTATTTTTAGTGATAATGCATAGATGGTGAAAACAAAACATGCATGAGAAAAGTTACAAGAATTTTGATTAACATCTGCAGCATTTTCACAATCTTCATGCATGCATGCTGGTTGGTGAGTTTTGATTATATTTATTTGGAAAGTGTAGGTTTTGCTTCTTAGGAGCTAGTGCTGCAGAATTGTGAAAGGGATTTTTGAGACCTGTGTTAAATGTTTATACTCTTGTCTTTATAACTAATAACAAGAGTACTTTCACAAACAAAACCCTGTACTGCTATCAGTACCTATTAAGAATATAGCTAATTAGCTGGTTTGATATATACATAGCAATGCACAAGTTCTGCTATTGACGTTTTTCTGGAAGCTCTTAGACTTAATAATTATTTAAGTTTAACATTGATTAATGTTTTACTGTCCACATTCATTCAATGATATGATGAAGTAAATAGTCAACCTAGGATTCATTTTTTGGTAGAATTTTTGTTATATTCATTCATTGTCATATTGATTCATTGTATCTTTAGTAAATGAATTCTTTATAAGTAAGAAGCACATCATCAAGATGTGACGAAGATCAAGAAACCATACTTAAGAACATAGCTGCATTGATTTGTCAAGGGATTTTAAATATGGAATGTAAATGACTGGCTTTAAGTACAATAGCTAATTTGAATTAAGTTCATTTCAATGCAGACAATGTGCAGAAATATTTTTAGTGAAATTAAAGTTAGCAAATAGATATTGGATTTCCATTGACTTGAAAAACGTCAACCAGTTAATTGAAAAATAGCTTCATATTTTATTGAGTGTCCTTTACATCTTCATTTATTTCACAAAATTATCTTTCAAGGGTAATTACCTTTTTTCTTCTTTACTTGTGAACTGTACATATTCTACGATCTTCTCATAGTGCTATCAGTTCCTTTGTGTGTGTCTTGATCAATCTGTACTGATTTTGACAGATATTTCTGTATATTACTGAGATAAAATCAGCAATTGGTTCTTTTCAGCATTTTCTCTTCCCTTCCCTTCCCTTCCCTTCCCTTCCCTTCCCTTCCCTTCCCTTCCTTTCCTTTCCTTTCCTTTCCTTTCTGTCATGGTTTAAACCCAGCCACACAACTCGTTCACTCACTCAACCTCCCTTTCTTGCCCTCCCCTGCTTCCAGAGGGATGGGGAGGAGAATCAAAAGAATGCAGTTCCCACAGGTTGAGATAAGAACAGTTTAGTAACTAAGGTATAACGCAAATCACTGCTGCTGCCACCAATAATAATAATGATAAAGGAAATAACAAGGGAAAAGAACACAGCATCTCACCAAACCACCAACAGATAACTCACGACACCCCAACCCAACTGAGTGCTGACTGACCAACTCCTCCAACCACCCCAAGAGCACTAGCCCTTCTGGGTAACTCCCAGTTACATCCTGGGCATGATGTGCTATGGTATGGAATACCTCTTTGGCTAGCTTGAGTCAGGTGTCCTGTCCCTGCTTCCTCTCAGCCTCCCCTCCTCCCTGGCAGAGCATGAGGCCCACAGAGTCCTTGGTCAGAACAAAACATTTGAGCAGTAACTAAAAACATCCCTGTTATCAGTTTTGTTCCCAAGTTGAGTCAAAACACAGCTGCACCTGCTACTAAGAAGCCGAAAAATTGACTGCTATTGCTGAACTCAGGACACTTTCTTTTCCTTTGCTTTCCCTTCCTTGGCCTTTCTTTGCTTTGCCTTTTGCCTTGCTTTGCCTTTTGCTTTGCCTTGTTCCTTGTTTTGACCCTTGCCTTTCCTTTTCATATCCCCTTTCCTTACTTGTTTCCCCCAAACAAAGTGAAACTGCGTAATGCTGATAGACATTACTCATAAATACATTTCACTGGAGTACTGTCACAGAGCTGTAACACTGAGTCTGCCTTTAAGCATACTCATTAGGATTATGAATTTAAGTGAGAAAGCATACATTTATAATGTAATAATAAAATTTCCTCAGCATTACTCTTCAACTGTGAAACTTAGGAGTTTTTTGTTTTGTCTATTATAGTACAAAATCAAGGAGGTCAAAGGAGCTGATTCTTTCCCACTACTCCAGTCTTATGAGACTCCACCTGGAGCCCTACATCCAGCTCTGGGATCCCCAGCACAAGAAAGACATAGACCCTCAAGAGTGAGTCCATAGGAGTGCCATGAAAGTAACCAGAGGGCTGAAACAACTCTCCTGTGAAGAAAGGCTGGGGTTGTTCAGCCTGGAGAAGATGTGGGGAGACCTTTTTGTGGCCTTTCAATACTTAAAGGGAATGTATAATAAAGATGGAGAATTCTTTTTTCCCCAGGTCATGTAGTGACAGAACAGTGATAGTTTTAAACTGCAAGATTTTAGATTTAGATTGGACTTAAGGAAGAATTTATTTTCTTTTTAATGATGAGGGTGGTGAAACACTGGACAAGGTTGATCTGAAAACTTGTGGATGTCCCTCCCACTCCTTGGAACCAAGCATTCAAGTCTGGGTTGCATGGGGCTTTGCACAACCTGCCCTGTGCAGCCTGCCCTACTGAAAGGTTTCCTTGCCGATGACAGGGGCATTGAAAACAGATGACTTCTTCTTTGTGAAGACCCTTCCAACACAAACTGCTGTATGATTCTATGCTATGAAGATGTCCCTTTAGGTGTGTTCCTAACTCTCCTCATTGCAGGTGTTGACAGCACCTCTATCTGCCTGTCAGACCTGCCTCCTAGGTAGGTTTGCTGCTTGCTAGGGACATGAATCCAGGACATTGTGGAGAGACTGTTAAGGTTTGTCTATGCTTCAGATTATTTCCCTCTATTGCATCAACAGTACAGCCAGGTGTGAGCTGGTTGGTATCACCCGTTTCTACATGACTCTAGGGGAAGGAGCATAGGGTCTCAGATGTCATTTTCATTGTTCTTGCTGACAAGAATGAAGAGATCGAGGAGCACTGGATGGATCCTTTGGATCAACAGCTAGTTGCACTGCTTGTGTCAGCAACAATTATCCAGATTTAATGACCTTAGGGCACCCTGAGGATTAGGAGTGCTAGGAAGAGACAGAATCCATCTGACCATGCTGGGAAGAGACAGAAGCCATCTGACCTGTTCTAACAGACTGGCTAACCTGGAGAGGAGAGATCTAAACTATGAATGACAAGGGAGGGAGATGATGGATAAAATCAAGTGAGGAAGTGATGGACTGGACTGAGAACCAAAGGCTTCAGGGCAGTGTGAAAAAGTGAGACAAAGGGAACAATAAACCAGGGCTGAACAGAAAGCACTTGAGCATCTGAAGTGAAAACACAAAAAAAGAGAACTGCCTGCATATTAATGCACACAACATGGAAAACACACAAAATAAATTGAGTTCTTTATGTATTTGAAAGACTACAAATTCATCATGACTATAAAGACATGGTGGAATAGTTCACAGGGCTGGTACAGTGCCTTTAGTTACAGGCCTTTTAGGAGAGAATAGCCAAGTCAATGAGGAAAGGCAGTTAACACTTATATGAGCAAGCTGCAGGGGTGTATGGAACTCTGCCTGGGGCCAGATGAAGAGATAGGTCAGAACTGTGAGTGCTCCATCCCTGGCAGTGTTTAAGGCCAGGTTGGACACCTTGCGTGGCATGGTTTAGTGTGGGGTGTCCCTGCTTATGGCAGGAGGGTTGAAACTAGATGAGCTTAAGGTCCTTTCCAACCCTAACTATTCTATGATTCTATGATTCTATGACAGGCCATAGAATGGTGGTACCATTGTGGCAGATACCTCTTACTTGCTAATATGGGGAAATGGGTGAAGACTTCTTCAGACTACTGGAAGAAGGCTAAGGTTCACAGGCCTTGGTACTTATTGCTGAATTTAATCACCCTAGTATCTGCTGGTTGAACAACATAGCTGGGCATAATCAATCCAGGAGTTTTCTGGAATTTTATGATAACTTGCCAGCACAGGTGATCAAGGAGCTGACAAGATCTCTGCTCTGTAAACATGAGGGCTCTACTGGCCCTCATGCTTACAAAAAGAGCTGATGGAGGAAACTATTCAAGATCCTCATAGAAAGCAACAAGTCAAATGGGATCACAGCCCTGGACTTCAGGAAAGCAGACTCTTTCATGCACAGGGACCTGAGTTGAAGAGTGATATGGGAGATGGTCCTGAAGATAAGAGGGATCCAGATGGGCAGACTGATTTTCCAGGATCATCTCCTCCAAGCTCAAGAAAGGTCTATTCCAAAAAACAGAAAATATAGCAGAAGTAGCAGAGGGTCTGCATGGATAAGCAAGAAGCTCTTAATTGAGTTCAGGAATAAAAAGGAAGTGTCTAAGAGGTGAAAGTAAGGTTAGATGACCCAGGAGGAATATGAAAGCTGTCTAAGCATGCAAAAATATGACTAGGAAAACTAAACCACCTGGATTTGAAACTGATAAAGGTTATGGAAAACAAAAATGAAGAGTTTCTGCAGGTGTATCATCCCAATTGGAATGCAGCTGAAAGAGCTAAGGGAACTGTCTACAGTCATTATGAGGCCACATTTATTTATATTTGAAAGGCAGTGGCAACTAGGAGAAGTTCCTAAAGACTGGAAGAGAAAAAATTCACTCCTGTTGTCAATAAATGCAAGAAGGAATACCTGGAGATCTACAAACTGATCAGCCTTATTTCAATCCCTGGGAAGGTAAAGGAGCAAAGAATCCTAGAACCATTTCCAAACACAATAAAAATGAGGTTGTTGGCAATAGAGTGGATTTATAAAGGGAAAATAACTGATCAATCTAACAGCCTTCTACAGAGATATAACTGATCTGGTGAGTGAAAGAGAGTGTTTGGTGTTGGTTATCTTGAATTTAGCAAGACTTTTGATGCTATGTTTGTAATGTCCTCACAGACAACTGATAAATACAGGCTGTTCAGGTCAAAGAAGTGGGCTGAAAACAGACTGAACTGCCTGCTGGAAGGAGTTTTGGTCAGTGGCACAAAGTCAAGATGCGTCTGTTCACTTGTGGTATAGCCCATGAGTTGATACTGCTTTCAGCAATGCCCAACACTTTCATTAATGACCTGGATGATGAAACAGAATGTACTTTCAGCAAGTTTGCAGCCAAAAAAATTTGGAGCACCGATCAACACATTAGAGAGTTTTGTTGCAAGTTAGAGGAACCCATACAGGCTGGTGAAATTGGCTGACAGGAGTGTCATGCCATTTAAAAAAGGGAAGTGAATCTAGGGATGTTAGTGGAGGACTTCATATCACATTGAAGTAACATGCAACTGTTTCTTTTAGACATAGTGTTATACATTATCTTTCATTTCTTTACTTCTAGGGTCCGAGGTGGTTGGCTTTGATGGGAAAAGTTGTCTAATTTACACATTTAATCAAAAACTCATGAGTGAACATGTGATTTCTCTGAAGTTTAAGACAATGCAAAGTGATGGAATTCTCCTCCACAGAGAAGGACAAAATGGAGACTACATTACCCTGGAATTAATTAAAGGGAAGCTCTCCCTACTCATTAATTTAGGTAACAGCTACAGTCTCATAAAATCAAATATAGTTGTTAGGCATTATTTGACTAAAACTTCTTTCAGTTTCTTAAGTGGATTTTAATGTATAGAGTATGATAAACTAGGAATATCTATTAGAATTTTTTTGCATGGAATTAATAGTTTGTCATTTTTTTTTTTTTTCTTTCAAGGTGACACTAAAACTCATCTTTCTAATGCCCAAATTAATATTAAGCTGGGCAGCCTTTTGGATGATCAGCAGTGGCATTCTGTTCTCATTGAACAATTTAACAATCAAGTAAACTTTACAGTGGATAAACACACTCATCATTTTCATACAAAAGGAGAATTCAATTATTTGGACCTTGATTATGAGGTGTGAAAATTACTTTTCCTTTATTATTGTTATTAACTTTGATATGTAATTGCAGTGAAAAAAGCAAAGGATATACAATATAACTAAGTTTGTAGTGCTTACGTCTTTAGGGATTTTCTGTCTCATAAAGGACTGAATCAAAGAAAACGAGACATTCTTCAATTACTAATGCTCCACTAGACTTGCAACTGAAAATTTTCAACAGACTGTCTTTTTCATCTCAGAATTCATTTTAATACCTTTGTTTCAGTAGTGTTGCAAATGTGGAATGTATACAGAAAAATATGTAGAAATTATATCCTATATATATTCTATAGAAATGTATATAGAAAAATATAGAAAATCTAAAGAATGAACCCCAACTCAAAGTAATCAACTTATGGCTTGATGAAAATGACAATAAATCAACATAAAACCATTTAAAAATGTTTATATTAAAACTACAGTTCCTGTTAAATCTGTTGCATGTACTGTGAAAAAATCTTGTCTACATGAATGGCAGATTCATGAAAAGGAGTAGATATAATTTGCTGTGAGATTTTCCCACTGATGGTTGAAAATACCACTATTTCACAGTTGTAATGTGATGACTAGCTGCTTTATGTTTGCTCCTGTCCTGTTTGTTGGATGAGAAAATGATAGTGCAGGATATCTGGAGCCTGCAGATCTAAATTACTTTATTCTATTCATTTGAGCTTTTGAGCAGTTTAGAGTAAGATTGCATGCTGTTCTGTGTCTGCATTATCCCATTTCAAAAATATCATTCACAAGATTAAAGTCATGATTCTGCTCTAAATTTCTGAATCCAAACCACAATGCCAAGGCTTAGAGGATCATTTGAATTAAAAGGAATAATTAAAAAAAAAGGGGGGGGGAATGAATGATTGTTTTAACTGATTAGCAAATAAAAACTTTTCCTCTCTTCCACATGCTGTAATTTGAAGTATGTGTTAGAAATATAGGATAGAAAGGAAAGCAGAAGCTGGGAAAAAGTCTAAAAATATCCAATAAATTATGAACCAATGTATTTAAAATTGCGTTTTTTACTATAAAAAATTCTTAATAACTGAATTAAATGCAACATTTTTAGTAAAATTATTTTAAATATTGAGTTTAATGTCAAAATTAAAAGAGAAATAATTTAAAATTACCTTTTCTACAGTGTCAACCAGAATAACTTTGAATGAATGAGTTCAAAAGTTCACTTAAATTGGGATCCTGTATCTGATCATGCCCAAGAGTGGAAACATAGACCAGAGCATAACTCAGGTCACCTTTGTGTCGATGCTTTTCTAAAATAAACTACTGTTTTCTAACAGTTTCTGCCTCAGGGATTTATTAAGACAGAGCAATATTTTTAATTTAATAGCTCTGAATTGATTTTTATTTTTATTAAATCTTTCAATTTCTTTCTGAATCTAAGGAAACATACATCATAACATCAAGCAACTGCATAGCCTAAGCATTTTGAAAGGGAAAAAGTTCTCTCCTTTCTTTTGTTTTCAGTCTTCCCTAGAATAACTTAATTTGATGCATTCTTGTTCTCCACTATTGTAGTTATAATATACACACAGTGGAGAGGTCAGGCTCAAATTTCCCAAAGAAGTTGTTAACGAATTCTCTGCTCCCTCTTTGCACTGTCCAGCATGGTCTGTACACACTAGGCTTTGCTTTTTGTTCTACTTGTCTTTGCAGCTATAACGGACCCTGAGAACTAATAAGACTGTATAGTAAGACTGTTAAAAGTAGGCAACTGTTGAAAGGTATCCTCGGAAAAAAAAACCTAAAGAAAAAAAAACAAAAACCAGCCACACAACAAAAAACAACCCCAAAATCAAAAGCCCCCCACATTTCAGAATATTTTAATGCATACGTATGCCTCAATATAACCTAATTTTTGTTAGCCAGTTCTTTTAATACATAGATGTGATACAAGGCAAGAGCCAAGAAGAAGCAGATTTCTGGCTAATCTTTGGCTTCTAATCTTATGTTATTGGCAACTTCATTCTTAGAAAATTACTTAATAGTATCATTGATTTCTCTTCTCTTTCTAAGCTCAGCTTTGGAGGGATTCCAGTGCCTGGAAAATCAGGGACATTTTCACACAGGAACTTTCATGGGTGTTTTGAAAATATTTATTATAATGGAGTGAACATTATTGACCTGGCCAGGAGGCATAAGTCTCAGATCTACTTTGTGGTAAGAGATTCATAGTTAACAAAGAATAAAAAGTAAAATAAGAAGAAAAAACAACAGCCACTTTCATATGCAGTATGACAGTGCAGGATGTATTTTATTCTTCAGTTCTTTATCAGATATTTAGATGTGTGTTACCTCACTGTTTTGTGGTACCTCACTGTTGTGCATGTACAAAAGCCAGTGAGTAAAATAAGATGTATTTGAAGTTAACGAAGGTCTGGCTTTGAGTTCTGTACCTGACTAGTAAGAACATCAGCAGTATATTTTAAAAGCCTTCTGTTGCTAAGGACACTGAACCAGTCTGTTTTCTCCAGAGCATTATAATTTGGATAGATAAGTTCTGCTTGACAATTCATGTTGCCCTTTGTCTGAAGAGCTATACTTTAGGGTTTAATCCATTTATTGTGACATGGCCAATAGCTGTATTAGCCAAATTGCCACCTTTTAGAGAAGCAGTTCTAGTGAACAGACTTTCTTCTGTGTTACAGAAGGTTATCTTTATATTTTACTAAGACTTTTGTTGTTTGTTTTTATTTTGTTGATTTTTTTTTCCAGTAGTACCAGAACCATCTCTATTTGTAATGTTTATTTATTTAATAGCAGGATATATAAACTTATAATGGAAACAATCAGCTAAAAATAATTAACCAAATATGAAATGGTTTCAACCTCCAAATCTTTTGTTTTAGATTTCAGTTCTGAATATGAACGACTGAACTTTGTTCTCGCTTCCAGAAAAAATGGTTGACAGGCATCTTTTCTTACATGAAACTCATCTGAAATATTCCAAAATTAATTAAACTGATACCTTCATATAGTATCCTGTTCATGGTGCTGATTGATGTTGGGAAAAGGGTAGTTACAGGAGGTTCTGTGGGAACTACTGAAAGAGGAACTATGAAATTATTGTCATAATATCATCATCTTCATTTCAAGTAATTTAAACTGTTGTGGTACTTTCAGAACCCTTTAGGAAATGTTTTATAACGTATCTACATTATCATAGAATCCTTGTTAAGTAGCCATTTTGTTGGTCTGATACAGTATCAGGCAGTTGTCCAGATAACATGGAAGGGGAATCTGCGGATGGTAAGCTTTTAGCATTTAACAAGGTTTATTAATCTGATGACTGCCTTTTCACTGGGTCAGTTCAGTTGATGACTCATTTCTCTACAGCTGAGTTCACAGCACAGAGATTTTATCTATTTATATTTTTTCTTTGAAGAAAAATAAATCTGGATAAAATTTAATGTCTTGCCATGCCAGGGGCTAGGAAGTATTTTTACTATAAAGTAAAAATTATATTTATATTCAAAAGTTTGAAAGTTCTCTGTGTTGAACATGAGTTAAATGTACTTTGAATTCTAAAGACATTAAGCTTTTAGTAATCTTCTTCAAAGAACAAATTAGTTAGGGTTCAAAGGGTGCCAGCAAGTCATATTGTGCACTATCAAGAGTCAAAATGTATTGACTGACTCTTACACCAGATGCAAAAAATGCATTATTCCCTTTTCAGTCTTATGTGTATTACTCAGTACAACCATAAATGCAAGTAAAGCTCAGGGTTTGTCAGTGAACTCATCCACAAGCTTATTCAGGTATCCAAGAGCCAGTGATTTCAGAGGTAGTCAAGCACAAAATAAAGACTAGGTGTCTAAATACATCTCGTGATCTGGTGTTGAAAACATGTTTGATTTTGATTTGTGAAGTATGTGGTTTACGTTTGTAAGTAGCAAGAGTTTATATGTGGAATTCTTTCCATTTTTGGAAACAAATACTGAAGGCAGTGCACATCTGCAGTTGCACCGATTTAGAGAAACTGCTCCTTGGTTTGGCAAAATGATTTTTTTTTCCCCATCAAATTTAACACTCCCTTAAACAATCATTAGCCAAGTTCAACATTTTTCTCTGCATACTAGCATTTAGACCCATACAAATATTTGTACCAAATTTTGCATTCAGTGGCATTTCATGTGATGTTCAGAAATTTATCAAGTCTGTAAAGCCTCTAGAGGCTGAACCAGAATAGAAAGAAAGCAGGTCTGTCTAACTCCTGAAGTACCATTACGTCTCCCATATAAATTACGATTTTTACATCATTCTCTTGGTCCTTGCCATTCTCTGCTCAAGCAGATATGTCTGTTCTGATCAAACAGCTAGGTACACATTTCTCAAACTAATGATCTTGCATATTCACACATGATTTTTAGACTAATATATTCAAGTGTTACAAATATTAGGTTTTATGCACAATGTTTTGAAATTCTGTAGTTTTCATACCAAAGTTCTCATGACTTTTCTTCCCTTGATGTTCCTAATGACATATGTCTTTCTTTTACTTCTAGGGCAACATATCCTTCTCATGTTCAGAGCCACAGGTGGTTCCTGTCACTTTTCTGAACCCCAGTAGTTATCTGGCACTGCCAGGCACATCAGGGCAAGATGAAGCATTCGTCAGTTTCCAGTTTCGCACCTGGAACAAGGAGGGGCTTCTGTTATCTAGTAAAGTACACCAGGCTTCAAGTGGTTTCCTTTTATATCTGAGTGATGGGAAAATTAAAATCAGTCTTCATAAACCAGGAAAAGCACTGAGTGATATCACTGCAGGTAACAGAAATTAAGTAAAAAAAAAAATAAAAATAAACCCAAGATTCCTATACATAAAAAAGGTTATTATAGTTATTATAAAGTCATTCAAAGTAGTATCTTCATTCTTAACATGTTTTATGACTAGTATGTGTGTAAGCCTATTCTATGTGTGTGAATTTTAATACCAAATGTTCGTAAATACTTTGTTTTCTCATAAACCTTTATCTGTGTTTCCCTCCATGACTGAGTAGAAATTACTTGCAATAATAACAGACTGAAAAGGAGAGTCGTTTGTATGTGTTTGAATACATATTTATGCACTAGATGTGAGAGCAAGACTGTTGGCTCCTTCTTTCATGAAATGTAAGACCAACATACAACAACCAGTTGTATTTCACAACTTTTTAAATAATGATAAAAAGCAGTAATATCAGCATGTGATAATATCAATACCTTTACCTAGCAGCACTTCATCAGTAGTATTCCGTGCTCTGACATTCCATGCACCACTGCCTCCTCAGAGTTTCTCATCCTTTGTGTAAACAATTGAATTTTGCCCCTTTCTTGTGTAGGATAAAATTGTCATTACAAAAAGCATATGAAGATGAGGAAATTAAGCTGGGATTGGTGTGGTTTCTGTATGGAACCATGTAACAGAGACCTAATAGCTGAAGGAATATGTCCTAGAAGCAATGGATAATTTGGCTGCAAAAAACACAGTGATATACTGAAAGCATCAGTTGATCATAGATTTATATTGAGTGGTACACAATCATATATTTCATAATCATAAAGCAGGATTATCAGTGAATATGAAGTCAAATTAGTTCCAGTAATATAATACATAAACAGAATCAAAAGGTGAATAACAACTGCATTTTCCATTGATAATTAGAAGACAAGTTAAGGACTTGAAAGTGTGAAAAACTCAACCTTGCATATGATATATTCATTGGAGTGATAAGAACAAAACAAAAGGCACATTTCAGGGGAGTTCTCAAGCCAGAATATAAAGTTTTTAATGAGGTTGTTTATTGCTAGTTTGCCTTGGGCAAGAACACAGACAATAAGTAAGCTAAGAAGTTACTGGCATAAAAATAAATTATAAATAGTAAAATAATTCTTTTAAAAAAAAAAACAAACCAAAAAACAAAAAACCAAAACATCATAACAGTTAAAGCTCCCAAACATATTTCAGACCTCACAGAATTAAAAAGGTTATGCAAAAGAGGGATAAATTTCCTAAAAAAATATATACAAAAAAGAATAAGGATTACTAGCCTGATTTATTCAGATATCATATGCTTGGCAGTGTAAGGCAGAGAAAAAGAGCAAAGCAGAGCCAAGCAGAGCAAGGAAACAGCCACAGGACTTGAAGATGAGTCCCCCTTGATCTTAGTTCTGTGCTTCTGTTTCTCTTGGATTGATTTCTTACTTCAGCTCCTGATACAAAAATGAAAATTGCTTTGAGGGGTTGGAGAAATGAAAAATAAAAAAGTTAAACCTAACTCTGAAGCTCATTGTGTTTCTACAGGTGTATAATAATTAAAAATAAAATTTTAATCAGTTGATTATTTCAATTCAGGAAAAGACTCTAAGCCAATAATGACCACAGATAATGCTGAAATTTACATAAATACTTTGATCCTGTTTCTGTGGATGATAATAGGATCAGCCCTGGTATTTGTAATCTAAAATAACTGATGCACAGAGTACCATTTTAATGGCAAGAGGTTTCCCTAGGCTCACCATCTGAAAATGTCAATTCCTTAGTAAGAATGTCAGTAGTATGAAGTTAAAAGTGATGAATTTGGCTTTTTGGGAGCTATTGCAATTGCAACTATTGCCATGCAACCTCATTTTAACAGACCAGCTGAAGGTAGTGGCAGTTTGAACAGCTGTAGACTTGAACACAGAGCATTTTACTCAATTTCAAAGTTGGAACATAATAGATATTAGCTGAAACAGCCCAAAATAAATCTTGACACTACAGTGAAACAAAATTTAATGCTCTCATGCTATGCTAAGCTTATTCTTCATAAAATCTAACAAGAAGAATTGTGTTTGTCTTGGTAAGGACAGAAAATACTGCAAAACTATCTTATTCTCTTACGAGAAAGAAGTTATCTAATAACACTGTATAGGGAACTTTTTGTGGAGTTTTTTAAGTGTTTATTGTTACACCCACTGAAGCAATTCTAGTCAGCATTTGAAGACTGAGTAATTAAATTATGGATGGCTGGACAGGTTTGTTCCCTCACAGGCAAGGACTTACGACCTGGCTTTCACACAAAGACACACACAAACACAAATAATTTGATAATTAAATGAGAGCATATTTCTTTTTTGCACAGCTCTTAAGTTCATTATCATGCTTTTTAAAGATTTCTTCAACCATATAAAACCAAGGAGAAAGGCATGTTAATTCATGAGTGATTGAATTATAAGCTGTATCCTTTTACAGAATAATTGCTTAATATCTTTAGTTTGTAGCCTCTTTTTCAAGGTAGTCATCAAATATTCAAAAAGAAATAGCGCAGATGAAAAAAGGAATAACAGAAAGTTAATGCATGTTGAATTATGACACTAAATTGAATTACATGTATTGAGTTATTGAATTACATGTTTGAGTTTTTATCACTCAGTTTCTTCATATTACCCAGTCTTTCTAAGCAGCTTTTAATTTCTGTGCAACATTTAATTAAGGAATGTTAATCATTGCATTCAGTAGTAATACTTCAGACTAATCTATACACTACTTTTCCTAAACTAGTTTCTTGTTTGTTTGTCACTGATCTAATAAATTATATACATTGTATTTTATGTATGTGTTCCTAAGGTTGTATGTTATTGTTCTGCAAGATGTCCCACAGATCTTTTTCTTTTAGCATTCAGATATTAAAATAATAAATATACTATTAATGAGAATAAATGGATATCTTGTAATAACTAGCTTTTTATGTACTAAAGGTTTAAGTGCTATACTTTTCCTCACTTGTCCCTGATGAAGCACTTTAAAAGTCCTTGTAGAACACCAGTTATAGGTTTTTCAAATGGAATGGAAATATTAGTCTGTTGGCCTCCACTATTTTAATGTTGTACAAGCAAATGTGAATTTACTTAGGTTTCTCAATTCAACGGTTATGTCAAGGTTTTTTATCAGGAGTGACTTACTCACTCTCTCACAGTAGAATTCCTTCAGTCCCCAGATTTAATGAAAGGGACTTTTGGAAAGTCTTAACTTGAACTATATGAACATAGCTTAGTAATTTTAATCATGCCAGCCTGTATGAAAGGGAGATTAAATATCCATCCCAAAATCATGTAGCAGTTCTGTGTGATAAACTATAGTGAACAAAACAAAAAGTACAAAATTCATATAATTAATTTCCCAGTAACCAAAAATATGTATCTACTTCAACCATTAATTCAGTCTCATTCTTTATCCCTTACCTACCTTTACAGTTAAATATTTCAGTATTTAGAATATGGCTTTCTCACCAGAAGAAGTTATTGGGGCAGGATGCAAAACTAAGAATTAAAAGCAATTATACTTGCAACAATTGAAATAAACCAGAATTTACCATTATATTTCAGCTCTTCAGTAATGACAGAGGTAGTGGGATTGGGTACATCCTCAGTAAGTTTGCTGATGACACTAAGCTGAGTTGTTCTACTGATTCACTACAGGAAGGGATGCCATCCAGAAGGATCTTGGCAGGCTTGAGGAGTGGGCTCATGTGAACCTCATAAAGTTCAACAGGCAAAGTGCAAAGCCTGCATCTGGGTCAGCACAATCACCATTATTAATACAGACCTGGAGATGAATGGATTGAGAGCAGCCCTGCAGGGAATTACTTAAAGATACTGAAAAATGATGAAAAATTGGATATAAGCTGTCAATGTGTGCTTGCAACCCAGAAAGTGAATTGTATTCTGGGTTGCATAACAAGACACATGACCAACAGGTCAAGAGAGGTGATTTCTCCCTTCTACTGCATTTTCATGAACCCCCCCCCCCCCCCCCCCCCCCCCCCCCCCCCCCCCCCGG
>NDXB01013671.1:65086-76161 GCA_002631895.1 Agapornis roseicollis
CCCCCCCCCGCCCCCCCCCAAAGTCCTGCATCCAGCTCTGGGGTTCCCAGCAGAAGAAAACCATGGACCTGTTGGGGTGGGTCCAGAGGAGACCCACAAAATTGGCCAGAGAGCTGGAACACCTTTTCTATGAAGAAAGGTTAAGAGAGTTAAGGTTGTTCAGCTTGGAGAACAGAAGGCTCTAGGGACGTTTTGTTGTGGCCTTTCAGTGACTCATAGCTGGAAGTGATCAAGGCCAAATTGTACAGGGTGTTGAGCAACCTGGTCTAGTGGAAGGTGTCACTGCCTGGAGCAGGGGGTTGGAATTAGATGACATTTAAGGTCCCTTCCAAACCATTTATGCTTCTATGATTGTATGACTCTATGGTTCTATGAATAAGAATAGAGATATATTTTTTTTTCCCAGTGCCTACATTGACAAGACATAGAGTAACAATTTTAAATTGAAAGAGATTAGATTTAGACGTGCTACCACTGGTAATGCTCAGGGTCAGGTTGTAAGGGGCTTTCAGCAACCTAAGCTAGTAAAACAGGTCCTTGCACATAGGGGGGAGACTGAACTGGGTATCTTTAAAGGTTCCCCTAGGGCCAAATTATTGTATGACTTTATGATTGCTAAAGGAAAAGAAAGCATATAGCAGAGAAGTAATTGAGGAAAATTTCATTCACCTGAAGTACCTCTAACAATAAAAAACCTGCTTGCTTAATCTTAGAGATGAGGTGAAAGAAGCTAGGGCTTTTGATAGCTGTGGATGGAAGCTATAAAGAATGAAATAAGTAAGTAGGAAAATGTTTCTTTTTTTTTATTATTATTCTTTCAAGTTGCTAATCTTAAAAACAGTGTGACAGGTGACTTTATGGAGTATATATAGTCTATGCTATAAGATTTTTCTCTTGATTGTATGTTGAGCATGTCTTTAGACTGTTGCAGCTAACATATGGATCCTGATTTTGATGTAATTTAGCTATTTGAATATTCTCATCTTTCTCTTTTTGTTTTCTGTTTGAATAATCAGTTAATTGGTGGATTATTTCTCTGCAATATACAACACATTCTAGAGAGAGTATGTAAATACATGAAATTTCAAGAAGGAAATCACAGATCACAAATCATAGGTGCTCTGCAGTCAAGAAAAGATTTTACATAATTCTAAAAGGCTGTATTCTTTGTTCTTCAACAGAAGTATCTCTGTTCTGAAGAACACTCAAAAGCATGACAGACCTAGAGCACTTCTTAAGAACAATAATGTACTTACATACTGCCTTATAACATTTATTGAAAAGTATATATGCAAGTTCTTTTCAGAATTAGGACTTTAGATTTATTGCTGTGTCGTATCTTACACCTGCAGAGCCAAAGGTAATGTAAACTGCTGTTAGAGGCTACATTTCGAGAAACTTTTCCCATACATTTGCAATAAAAGAGACAACTAAAAGAAAAATAATTTTGTGGCATTGGCATGACTGTTGCTGAAGCTTTTAGCAGAATTTTGCTGTTTGAATGGGTTTTAATATAATGTCTACCTTTGATTTTGAAAGATGAGGAAATCCATTTTAATAGTGATGTAAAAATGTGTATTACATGTAAAATACTGTATCATTCACCATAATGATATTTTGATACCCTTCTTAGATTGGAAAGATATTTTTTATAGCCATCACTTTAAATGGGTGTATTACTTGGATGTATTACTGATAATTAAGAGTATTACAACAGTAAGGATTATTCATGAAAGTACTTTTATTTTTTCTTTATCAGATATGAGTGAGGGAATGGACAAAGGTTCTGTCTTCACAAAGGACAGTTATGATCTTTATTAGTTTTCTCTTCCTTTCACTATCATGTGGGATTTTTATGTGAGCTATGAATACTGATCTCTCCTCCTTTTGAGTCTATAACATTCAAGTAGTAGAACAAATAATGGGTGTTTATACTTAATTTTTCTTTTTATTTTCCTTCTAGGTGCTGGATTAAATAATGGCCAGTGGCATTCTGTATCCTTGTCTGTCAAAAGGAATCGTATCAGTGTAATAGTGGACAATGATGTGACAGCATCTGCTCATGCCTCCATACCTCTGCAAATTTATTCAGGAAATCCTTTCTACTTTGGAGGTGAAATATGTTTATTTATGCCAACAATATCCAACCATTAAACATTATTGTTTTTTTTTCTGACATATCTGATCAGATAGTGTGAATTATTTGGCTTGCCTTAAGTCTTTGCCTAGCTTGGATATCTCTCAAATGGTCCAGTTTGTAGGCACTGCTATGATATTTTTGAGGTTGTGTTTTGTTAGAATTTTGTTATGTTGGGTAGAATAATTTGCAACCCTTAGTCCTTGGTCACTTTTTTGAACATAATTTTCTGGAATCATGCTCTCATAATTAAATATAATGTAGTTGACAGTCAGACAGACACTCAAAGATCTGGCATATGTATTGTGTAGCTAAATCAATTTTTTTGTGAGAATATTCCACTGGGATAACTTCAAGTTTTCAGCTTAAGTTAGTGCTTACTTATTTGTGAAAGTATCCTCTTAATAGAAACTCTTAAATTTTTATTTTCTTCTTTTACTGCAGTGATAAAATGCTTCCATGTTTGAAGAATATAACTTGTGCCTAAAATCTATGTTTTGGTATTTTCATTTCCCTAAAAATATTGACAGTTATCTGTCACCAAGTGATTTTGTCATTAATCAAATATATTGCTACTGATAGAGAAGGTTGTAATGTCTAAGTCAGTTGGGAATGGACTGCATAATAACAATGTTAAACTGCATCTGAATACATTATTCTACATTAACGTAACACTTCATCTCTTAGTACATTAGTAATTAATAACTGAATTATTTTTTAATATAACAATTCTCAGATTTATGAGAAAACTTAAAAATGCATAGAAAACCCTAAATAACTATGGACCAGGTCATTGTCCACAGATCAGTTCTGTTGAATCAGCAGGTTGTAAAAAATTTTAATGCTCAGAAGCAGACTGTAAACATAGGAGCTATTTCATGAGCATCCATTGACATTTCACATCTCACAGCTAGCCTTCCTACTATAAACACCTCTTGAGTTGGCCGATAGTCAGAGAAAGGTACAGAATATGGGATTGAACAGCAAAAAAACCCTGTGTTTTTGGGTTTCTGTGGTTCGTTTTGGTTTGGGCAGGATTTTGTTGTTGTTGTTGTTGATTTTTATTTTCTTTTCCTTCTGTGTTTCTTTAAGATCTCATTAGGTGATTTGCACCATTTCAGGGTAATGGCAGAGGTGAACAGAACAGGAGCGATTTGGGCAGTTGCAAAAACCAGAGTAGTCAATTAAGTTGTACAAGGACATTTCTCTTTATCTTTTGGAGGGTCAAGGGGCAAATTAATTCCAAAACCACTAAAAGCACTAGCTGCATATTATCCCTTCGGTGTCTCTGATTTCAGCTTTGTAGCTGAAATCAGCAGCTTGAGCATGTCATACAAACTTTGGGAGAACTACTAGAAGGTTTCTGAGTTTAGAAAATTGTTTCTTAAAATTTTATGTTATATACCACCGTCAAAATGCAGACAATGCATTTTGACTTTCTTTTAAAATTTATATAAACATTTACCTTGTTTTTTCTTTCTTGCTGTTTCTTAAAACATGAATATCAGCCTTCCAGGAGAGGTTTCCTGGGGATACGGTTGTCAGTTTTCTTGGTTTAATGAATGAAAAGTATGCAAGAAATGTGTATCCTTAGCCAGGAAAATGTGTAATAAACATGAAAATACTTTAGCTTTATGTCAGCACAATTTCTAGTCATGCTGTCAGCAAGGATCTACTACCTATCCCCAATTCTGGGAATAACTCATTGCAAAAAGATTTTTTTAATAAACAAAAAACCTGTAAATATTATTGAAGGATTTCTTGCTATCTTTAATATCTGCCCCACAATTAAAAGGAATCCCAGTTTTATTAATACTGACGATATTGCTTTTTCTGTAATAGAACTAGCAGACAACTTTTACAGACAGACACACAAAAAAATCTGAAATACAATTTTGTAGAATAGCTACAAGATATAAATTTTGTCTGCCTACTCTGGATTTTTTGTCCATTTTTTTTTATTTTTTATTTTTTCATTGTGACCTCTGGTGTCAGTACCTCATTTTCAAATGAGTGTTGAATTTTTTTAAGAAATTACAGGATTTATTTTACCATTTTATTGTGGAATGCTGTAATTCAATGCCTTTTGTCCACTGAGGAGTCTGGAACTACAGTACTCCACATGTGGTCTCACAAATGCCACATAAATGGAAGGACCACATCCTCAGTTCTGCTGACTATTCTTAATACAGCCCAGAGTGCCACTGGCCTTCTGTGCTGTAAGAGCACATTCCTGGCTTATGGTCCACCTGCTGGTGACCAGGACTCCAGCCCTTTCTTTGTGGATCTAGGTAGCTATCCTTCAGCTTGCATAGTTGCATGGAATAGTTCCATCTCATATCAAAGACTTTAAATTTGTTGTTACTGAAATTCATGTCATTCCTGTCAATTTATTTCTTCACCTTGCCCATGTTCCTCTGAGATGAAGCCCTCCCTTCCAACACCTGACTCCTGCCCCCAACTCGATGTCAGGCACAACCATGCTGCAAGTCCATTCTTTCCTATCATCCATGTCATTACTGAAGGCATTAAACCGAATAGCTTTCAGTACTGATATTTGAAGGACCCTCTGTTCACTGATGTGAAGCAGGACTTATCCCACCCATATATCACCAATCTGCTGAAAGGGAGGCTGTAGGAAACTGTTAGGGTCTTTGCTGATGTCATAGTGTGTATGCTCACTGCTCTTCTTTTGTACACACTGTCCACCACCTCAGCAAATTAAGCAAAAAAAATTTGATCCAGCATTATTTAGCTTTGAAGCTAAAGTTCAACACTGTCCCACACAACATCCTTGTCTTGAAATTGGAGAGTCATCAATTTGGTAGGTGGGCCACGCAGTGAATAAAGAACTGGTTGGATGGCTGAATGCAAAGAGTTGTGGTCAATGGCTCAGTGTCCAGCTGGACACCAGTAACGAGTGGTGTCCCTAAGGGGTCGGTGTTGGGACCCATCTTGTTTAACATCTTTGCCACTGACACAGACAGTGGGATTGAGTGCACTTTCAGCAAGCTTGCCGATGACACCAAGCTGTGTGGTTCGGTGGATATCCTGGAGGGAAGGAATGCCATCCAGAAGGACTTTGACAGACTTGTGAGGTGGGCTGATGCCAACCTCATGAAGTTTAACCAGGGCAAGTGCAAGGTCCTCCACATGGGTGGGAGCAATCCCAGGCACAGCTACAGGTTGGGCAAAGAGGAGATTCAGAGCAGCCCTGCAGAGAAGGACTTGAGAGTGTTGATCGATGAGAAAATGAACATGAGCCGGCTTCAGTGTATGCTTGCAGCCCATAAAGCCAACCGTATCCTGGGCTGCATCAAAAGGAGCATGACCTTTTGAAGGAGGTGATCCTGCCCCTCTACTCTGCTTTTGTGAGACCTCACTTGGAGTATTGTGTGCAGTTCTGGTGTCCTCAACATAAAAGGACGTGGAACTGTTGGAACAAGTGGAGAGGAGGGCCATGAGGATGATCAGGGGACTGGAGCATCTCCCATACAAAGGCAAGCTGAGAAAGTTGGGGCTGTTTAGAAGAGAAGGCTGCGTGGAGACC
Source organism: Agapornis roseicollis (assembly GCA_002631895.1). NCBI lineage: Eukaryota > Metazoa > Chordata > Aves > Psittaciformes > Psittacidae > Agapornis > Agapornis roseicollis. The sequence continues at coordinate 70,774 of NDXB01013671.1, forward strand.
TCCTAGCAGCCTTCCAGTATCTGAAGTGGGCCTATAGGGATGCTGGGGAGGGACTCTTCCTTAGGAACTGTAATGACAGGACAAGGGGTAACAGGTTCAAACTTAAACAAGGGAAATTTAGATTGGATATAAGGAAGAAATCGTTTCCCGTGAGGGTGGTGAGGCACTGGAATGGGTTGCCCAAGGAAGTTCTGAGTGCTCCATCCCTGGCGGTGTTCAAGGCCAGATTGGGCGAAGCCTTGACTGGCATGGTTTAGTGTGAGGTATCCCCGCTTATGGCAGTGAGGTTGGAACTTGATGATCTTATGGTTCATCCAACCCTAACCTATGATTCTATGACTCTAACTTATCCTTCATGTGTTTAGAAATGGCTTCTGAGGCTTTGCTTCTTGAACTTGCCAATGACTGCTGTAAGGCGTTTGGACCTCTAGTTTCCTTTTTGCCCTCCTTTTTGTCTTTCTTGAAGATGAGTGTAACATCTGCCTTTTCCAGTCATCAAGAAACCTATTAAATGTCCAAGCCATTTTGAGGATTAGAATTATAATGGCTTCACAATGATAACATCAATTGTTCTAATGACACCAGCCAGCTCCTGCAGGTGCCCCTTGGACTCTTTTCTCCATCATTGTTGGTGCTGCATCCCTTCGTATACTCTGCTAGGACATGGGAAGCCTAAGGATTAGTTTTAGCAGTGAAGACTGAAAAAAAAGTGCTTAAGCAAACCAGTTCTTCACAAGAACCTTGTCACTAGGTCCCCTTCCCTCACTTATTCAGGAGCTCCATGTTTATGTTTGCAGTCTTAACTACTTTGATATCATCATGAACTTTTTTATGCACTAAAGAGCTTTTTGTTGAAAAAAATATCCAGTACTTTTGCTTTCCAAAGCAATTGCCAGTGTGATCCTCAAAGCAGGTCCTGAACAGATCAAAACTCTCTCCTCTGAAGTCAAGGGTTGTAATTCTGCTGGTTTTTTTTATTCTCTTCTTTGTATCATAAGCACCACATCCTATGTTTGATGCAAACAAGACTGTCCTAGACCTTCACATATTCAACCATTTTTTCCTTACACAGAAGTAGCAGGTCAAACAGAGGATTACTCCTAGTTGAATTGATGATCTGCATCAAGAAATTTTTCTCAGTACTTCCTAGAATCTTCTGGACATCTTGATAAATTAAAATCACTGTACTTAGTAACTATTTTTTTTGTCTCATTTGACTTTATTTAGCTCCAAATCATGTGCATCCTGTAAATTAAAATGTTGTGACTAAGGTTAATCAGTTGGTCTGTTCAGATCTTGATTCCATTCATTGCTTTAGAACTTCTACTTGAGTTTTTAACTGTAGTAATGCTTTTGCATATGTTTTAAAAAACAGTAAGACTGCCAGAATTTTTTCTTTATAGTTGCACCACCATGCCTGATAAGAAGAGCTTTTGGCTAAAGTCTTCTACCCACAAAGTTTACTATACCTGTAGATTATCATAGTTCAGTCTACTTTTGGAATATATAAATTTTTAAACAAAATACTTTTTTCAGCTCCAGATCTTGTACTTCTTTCAGGCTGCCCTACCACTGGAAACATTTCTGAATGTAATACCTCATTTGGTGGCTTTCAAGGATGCATGCGACTTATTTCCATTAATAACAAAGCAGTGGATATGATCTCAGTTCAGCAAAATGTTTTTGGCAATTTCAGTGACCTTCAGATAGATTTATGTGGCATTATAGACAGGTAAGAAAATAATATTTACTCACTGTTTATTTATTTGAATGTTTTGTTTCCAACACTGAATGACAAAGAACAGAACACTTGCAAAATGGCATGCTGCTTCTTTTGTAAGAATTCCAGAATAGAATAAACTCAGTGAACATAGCAAAGCAATTAGATTTACATGCACTGGGAAAAAAAAATAAGGTAACTGGGGTTAAAATTATTTAATATTTCTGACAAAAACCTTTTAAGTATCTTATATTCTTTTCAATAAGGCTATAGACAAACCCTCTTCTGTGACACATAGTTCCATTCACCCTTTGAAATGCTATGTTCTTTATGGGTTATTGCTGTTTTGTATATTCTACCCCTCCAGAAACACAGTAGGTAGTATTCATCACAGTGAGAGGGCAATCTTCTTTAGATAATGGTCAGAACTAGTCTCATAACTTGCAATAGATGGTATTAGTATCTATCCATGGCAGGGAGGTTGCAGCTAGGCGATCTTAAAGTCCTTCTTAACCCTAAATATTCTATGATTTTATAATCCAAAAGAGTGTAACTGGTTGAAAGGGCTCCCTCTGCAGGGTGGAAAGACTATCTTCCTTCCTTGAAATTTATATGGTGGACAGAGATGTTGCTAGATTTCAGCATGGAGAAGGCAGAGAATGATCCAAAATGTGTGCTGCAGAATGGCATAGGCTGCTGACAAGAGAAGAAGAGACAGGCAAATGGAAATGGAAAAAGTTTTCTGCTGTGGACTCAGAAGAATGCAGACACAGGCATTTGTGCAAAGTCTGCTTCAATCCAGAAAATGTTGCCTTGAACGAAGCAGAGGGATACACTAAAATGACAAAACTGGCAGGGGAAAGATGTACTTGCGCTTGTAAACACCTCTCCCCCGCCCCCTCAATTGCTAGTCCTCAAAAGTTGCCATTTTATCTTAAGAAGTCTGGCCTTTATATTATAAGACTTCAAAAAATATTTTTTTTTGGGGGGGAAAAACAGTTAAGGCAAACACTGAGGTTGCAGTGTTGATCTGCTGGAGGGGAAGGAAGGCTTTGCAGAGGGATCTGGACAGGTTGGATCAATAAGCTGTGGTCAACTGTATGAGGTTCAACAAAACAAAGTTCTGGGTCCTGCAAGTGGGCCACAGCAACCTCATGTGAAGCTAGAGGCTGGGGGAAGTGTGGCTGGACCTCAGGTCCTTTTCTGAGGATGCTGACACCCAGCTGCTGAATATGACTCAGTTTGTGCCCAGGCAGCCAAGAAGCCCAATGACATCATGGCCTATATCAGAAATAGTGTGGTCAGCAGGGCCAGGGCAGTGATCACCCCCTGTACTCAGCACTGGTGAGGCTGCACCTTGAATCCTGTGCTTGGTTCTGGGCCCTACACTGCAAGAGGGATAATGAATAGCTGGAGTGAGTCCAGAGAAGGGCAATGAAGCTGGTGAAGGATCTGGAGAGCAAGCCTGATGAGGAACACCTGAGAAAACTGGGGGTGTGGAGATCTGTATATTCTTAGTCAAATACAAAAGAGATGTAAGCAAGATTATGAGTGTAAATTGTCACTTGATTGGTTCACAATATAGTTGTTGTGAATTTCTGTCCCTGGTTTTTCAATGTGCAGTGTAACTGGGGGACTTCTCAAATGCTAATCTCAGAGCTGTGGTTAAGGAACCATGTCTTCCTCCATGAATGCAGAAAAGTTTTACCTAAATTTTTAAAGGAAGATGTTGTATTTTTACATATAGTAATTTCAGTTCCTTTCAGATTTTGAATGGCCATATTATGTTTGTACATGTGGGGTTTTAAAAATAAATTAACATGTATAAATATGTGTAAAGTCACTATCTGAATCTCAATATATAGAAAGCCAGCATTATTTACAATATTCCAAATATCATAAATGTCATTTTTGTGTTTTGTTTTGTTTTGGTTTTTTTTGTTTGTTTGGTTGGTTTGGTTTGTTTTTTTAAGCAATGCATCGAAGGGGTTCTATTTACTTATATTTTTATCTTGCTGAATTTTTATTGCAAATAGTTATCATTCTTATTTTGTGTCAATACCACTGCCATACAAGTTTTTTCACTATGGACTTGTGTAAGGCACTTAAGTTTTCCAGCCATACTGTTTTTCAAAGTGGTTTGATTACTTTCTGGCACTGTATTAAGGTTTTTTTATTATTATTATTATTTATTTAATCCTATTTTATATTACTCTTATAGTTCATCAAATTTATGTATGAATACCAAAGGAAAAAAAAAAGAAAAAAGTCTAAAAAAGTCTTTATAGAAGGGTTTTGGTTGGTTGGTTTTGTTTTTTCTAAGATTTGCTAATGTTAATTTTTCTCCTCTTTTATCTTGATAATTGCACCTTCCTAACACTAGTTCTGCACATTCAGTTTACAGCATTCACAGTGCTTACCATATGTCTTCCTAACTTATACAAATAGAAATTTAATCCACCTATTTTTATTAATTTTATTGCACTTACTATCTTTTATTTCAGAATAGACTGTGAAAAGCCTTCCTGGTCTCGTGCCAGCTTGCTTCAGGGACTAGAGCTTGCTCCATCCCTGGCAGTGTTCAAGGCCAGGTTGGACAAAGCCTTGTGTGGCATGGTTTACTGTGAGGTGTCCCTGCCTGTGGCAGGGGGGTTGGAACTAGATGATCTTAAGGTCCTTTCCAACCCTATCTATTCTATGATTCTATGACTATTTCTTTCCAGTTTCCTCAGAGCCACATTTTATTTCACATCTGCAGCTTCATGTTTCTCTTTATCAAACTAAATCTACATCTCATCATAAGTCCCAATTGGTAAGATACATTCTTTTTTGCCACATTAACATTCCTTACATATATTAAACAATTTCTGTTGGGTAGCTTGAGCTCAAGCACCTCGCATATGAAGACAGGCTGAGAAAGCTGGGGCTGTTCAGCCTGGAGAAGGCTGCGTGGAGAACTCATAGCAGACTTCCAGTATCTGAAGGGGACTTATAATGATGCTGGGAAGAGACTCTTAATTAGGGACTGTAGTGATAGGACCAAGGGGTAACAGGCTCAAACTTGAACAGGGGAAGTTTGGGTTAAATACAAGGAAGAAGTTCTTTACTGTGAGGGTGGTGAGGCACTGGAATGGGCTGCCCAAGGAAGTTGTGAGTGCTCCATCCCTGGTGGTATTCAAGGCCAGGTTGGACAGAGTCTTGGGTGAGATGGTTTAGTGTGTGGTGTCACTGCCCATGGAATAGGGATTGGAACTAGATGATCTTAAGGTCCTTTCCAACCCTAACCATTCTATGATTCTATGATCTTGTGAATTATATAATTTGTGAGAAAATATTTGCTTCCTCCAAAGATTTGACATGTGTTTGGTTGCTCAAAGCTAAAGTAATCAACATTTTTGCCACTGTGCTCCTGATGATAGGTGTCCCTCATACAGCTGAGGGCAAACCAAACACTTCTTTGTTTTGGAGTCTTTATGGGAGGCTTTCCATCTAAAATACCAAATAATAAAATGTGACCTGAATTCTGTAATTATTGATGGCTTTACTAGTAGAAAAAAATGAATCAATAAATATAATAGTTTTACGCATTTAAAGAGCATGAACAAAAAGAAAAATTACTTTTTACAAAATCATCTGAATTCATATTCAGAGTAAATAAATGGAAAAAA
>NDXB01013672.1:3414-24927 GCA_002631895.1 Agapornis roseicollis
AAAAAACAAATTAAAAAAAAAAAAAAAAAAAAAAAGGAAAAAAAAGACCAACCCCCCCCATGAATGATTAGAATTCCAGCAAATATGAAAGAATAAGGATATTTGGTCTAAGAAGACAAGGAGAGAAAGGAGAATTTAACATGATGACAATTTTCAAATACATAAACACTACCACAGAGTTGAAGCCTACATTCTATTTTTCATCCATTAGAAAGACAGGGCAAGTAGCACTGACCTTAAATTGCACTAGGACAGATTTTTGTTAGACAGCAGGTAAAACTTCAAAGGCTGTTAGAGACAATATAGTGTCAGAATAGATTGCTGGACGAAGTGCAGGTCTCTATGAATCTTTAAGACATGATAAGAAAAACTCTGAGTAATGATCTAGTTACAGTGACCACTGACTTGAGACAGGAGGCTTCTGAGGTATGTCCCGGCCCTACAGGTGAAAACACCTGTCTTCCCTGTAAGAGTCTATGCAGTGCCAGTGGTTGAAAACCAGTAGAGAATCAACAAGATGAAATTCATACATCTTGGAGCTACAGCTGACAAATTCTTTAATGATTTTTCTAAAAGACCACTTTATAATCTTATGCAAATAGAAAGCAAATAATTCTGTTAAACTGACTTACTGAAAAGGAAAGAACCTGCTAAGAGTGACCATGGATCCTGAACTCAGGGAAACATGCATGATACAAATTTGTACCCTGCAGTGTGAATGGAGCATAGATTAGAAAAAATTTCTTTAAGAGATTTTAATCCCAATAGAAAAAAAGGGATATGGCATAGATAACTCTTAGTAGTAGAGAAACATCACTCAAAAGAAACATAATGTAGAAGAAGAAAAGGGTAATTAGAACCCAAGTTAAAATGTTTGTTTATGCTCAAGCTGAATAAAGTATCAGCAGTTAATTAGAGTCTGCTACTCTCTTAACAAAATTCCGATTAGCAAAAACAACAGCAATTCAATCCCAGAGGAATCTTCCCTTAATTACTGAAAGTAATGATCCTTCATGCTTTAGAATAAGCTTTTCTTAATTATTATTTTTTTAATAACTGTTGAATGCATTCCATGCATTTTGGGTTTTTTTGAGGCTCATTGCTCAACAAGCAATGAAAATATGTTGTAAATGTAAGAATGGTTACTGTACTCGGTATGTGTGGCAAGGTGTTGGTAGCAAGAGAGGCTTTCACAGGTGGCTTCTGTGAGAAGCTGCTAGAAGATTCTCCCAGTGCCAGTGCCAGTGCCAGTCAGGTTCAAGATGGTCCTGCCACTGGCCAAGGCTGAGCCCATCAGTGGCGGTTATAGTGCCTCTATAGTAAGGGGAGAAAAACTGATGTGCAACAGCGGTTGGGAGACAGGAGTGAGAACATGTGAAACATCCCTGCAGACAGCCAGGTTAATGCAGAATGAGGGCAGAAGGTGCTCCAGGTGCCACAGGAGAGATTCCTCTGCAGCCTGTGGTACAGCCCATGATGAGGCAGCTGTGCCTCTGCAGCCCATGGAGGCCCATGGTGGAGCAGATCCCCACCTACAGCACATGGAGGGTAACACATAGGAGCAGGAGGGTTCTTGATGGGGACTGTGACCCTGTGGAACTTGTGACCCTGCAAGGGACCCACACTGGAGCATTCTGATCCTGAAGGACTGGTTAAGCCAAATGCCATTTTACTGCTCAAATTCAAAAGTGGTTTACATGTATTTTTGCATGATTGTATGAGTTAATAATTTCTGCCTCATGTGCCTAGTAGTTTGGGTTCAACAACATGCGCATGAAACTAAATTGCTGTAAACTGAAGTGTGCAAGCTGAGTAGATGCTTACAGATCATCTGTCTCATCACTGATTCCACATTCCTCGAGGTTTTCTTAACTTTGAAGACTGCTTATAGAAATAGGTTATTCTATTTGAAATAAATACAGATGTAATAAACTCATCCCTATTTGCATTTCATAATGAAAACATCTCTATCCCATTGAATAAATTGCCTATTTCCAACAGAAGAGTTCCTTTGTAATAAAATTGCAAGATTATCAGCCAAAACCTGAATTCGAAGGTACTAGCTGATTTTATTATTTTATTTTTTTTAAAGTATGAGCATATACCATTGAACATAGGAATAAAGATTTTGAACTATTTTTTAATATTATTGACTGAAAAGTCACACCAGTTCCTATATGGTGTAATATTTTTAATGGCATTCACTTTTTTATCCCTGTATTTAGTCTCAATGGAGTTCATATTTGTAGCTGATTATATTCTTACCCAAGGCCATTAAGTAGGAAATTATTGCAAGTCATTTTTTGCAACTATTATTCAATGTCTAATTTAGCCTTTTTTTTTTTTCTGGACAGTTTTTCCCAGGAAACTTATATCTTCTTTTTTAACTCTTTGCAGACCTTATTAGTGGATAATATTGATAGATGTGTATGAAAGCAAGGTATTATAATTTTTGTGGAAACATTTCAAATATCTTCAGTGAAAATCTCCTTTTCTTAAAATAAATTTTATTGATTACACTTGTTACTACTTTCAGTATTTTTAAAACAATTTTTTAATAATGAAAGGTTTGAAGAAATAACAACTCAAGTAGAGTTTTTTTTGAGCTAAAAAAGACTCCTTATAATGCATTTTTTTTTTATCTGCAATTTTACATCTTTCTGAGACTGGAGTAGAATTGTAATATATGGCCTCACAATGAGCTGTCCATAGGCTAATTTTTACACTGTGCCAGCAAAATTATGGGGTAAAGTGACACAACAGGCAATTTCTCTGTCATGAAAGGGCCATATACTTTTTATATATGTTAAATGTACAGCTATAGTGGATTAAATAATCTCATGTTGCCTTATACAGTGTTATTTTGAAATGGATTAGGAAACTGGCTAAGGAATGCACAATGCCTTTCTATTCAGCTAGGAAGGTGGAATAACATTTGCTGCTCACCATTTATTATTCTGTTACTTGCTTTGCAAACAAACGAAACCCCCTATAAATTCTCAGACAAATGAGCTGAAGGGATGCCTTGTTTCACCATAGCTTCCACATTTATCACCATGTCATGTTCTGAGTTGTTATATCATAAATTACCATAGCAGTAAATCTTGACAAATTTTAGCAGATAGAGCTATGTCTCATAACAAGAACATGTTAGTAAAGGAGACGTATTTCACAGCTTTTTTTGGAAAAATCCAGTGATGCTCCAGAATCCCCAAAATCTGTGAACAGATATGAACCAAACCAGAAAATGTAATTGCCTTTCTTCCAATAACTCTCTAAGAATGATGGACATGATTAAATTGGCTGTTCTTCTGCTTTGCAGAATATAATAAATCATAATTTAAGGGAATTAAAAAACCCAACAACTCCAAAACACAACAAAAAAAACCCAAACAAGCATCTTGCTGAATATTGAGAAGCTCCAAATAAAGATCTATGCTGCTAATGCTGATTAGTCTGTTGTACATGCAAATAATTTAATTCCAGCTCATCTTTTATTGTCTGTGCTTTAGCTGTGTCATAGAATCATAGAATAGTTAGGGTTGGAATGGACCTTAAGATCATCTCTTTCCAACCCCCCTGCCATAAGCAGGGACACCTCACAGTAAACCATGCCACCCAAGGCTTTGTCTAACCTGGCCTTGAATACTGCCAGGGATGGAGCACTCACAACTTCCCTGGGCAACCCATTCCAGTGCCTCACCACCCTAACAGGAAAGAATCTCTTCCTTATATCCAATCTAAACCTCTCCTGTTTAAGTTTGAACCCATTACCCCTTGTCCTGTCACTACAGTCCCTAATGAAGAGTCCCTCCCCAGCACCCCTATAGGCTCCCTTCAGATACTGGAAGGCTGCTAGGAGGTCTCCACGCAGCCTTCTTTTCTCCAGGCTAAACAGTCCCAACTTTCTCAGCCTGTCTTTGTATGAGAGATGCTCCATTGTCAGTGTGGCTTGATTCATAGCAATGGGTGGTGGCTGTCATTGATAAAAATAGAACAAGCAATTCTTTAGAGGAGAGGCACACAATCATGAATAAGCATCATTTGTTCATCACTTTGAATATCCAAAGTATATTCAAGTAGCACTTGATATGAAGTAGTTTATAACAATTCATATTGGTTTTGCACAGTGTGTTTTGAGGATGAATATTATTATAATATCAACAATATTTATTAGGTGAAGAAAACTACATTCAGCTTTGCCTCTGATATGGGTCTGTTCTGAAAAGTAACAGTAAAATTTAGTCAAAAGTTAAACTTTTCTGATATCTTAGAGGAAAACAGTCTCAAAACGACAAAAAGGAACTATTTTTGAGGATTGTTTGTTTTAATGTTTATGTCACATTGATTTATCATAGCTTAAATAAAAACATGGGCTAGAAAAGTGCAACACATTGCAAGAAAACAGCAACTATGCTTGAACTTAGGACAGTTATAAACTTTTCCCTTCATTTTGTCATTTGCTACTCATTTTTAAGGTCTCACAAACACCAGGCACTCCCTTATTTGCCCACCTACCTGTTTGCTCCTCCCCATGTCATCCATTTTCATTTCATGCTTCCTACTTCACTTACAAATTAGCTGCATGATTTCCTCCCCACTTATTTATTGCATGGCATTTAAACTTCTCCACACAGTCTTTCACATCTAGAACAGATTCCCTTTGTCAGTCTGCTATACTTTCCCCACTCCTGAAGTTCTGCATTAATCATTTTTTCTAAAATAAGATTTCTTTCATCTCAGTCTCCCTCACTAACATCAACAGGGAGATGACTCAAATTTATTAGCATTAAACATAAACTGATAAGATTCCTAAGTACTTAAGTCTATTGACTGCACCTGAGTCTTATAATATTGTAATAGGTTTTGTAAATATTATCCATAGAGAGGTCCTCAGTGAAGTGATTTCAGACATAATCTTCTTCAAAACAGTTCAGTAAAATGTTCAGTGGAAAATTGTAATGGGTTTGAGTCTTCACATAAGATATGCAGTGGAGCAGACCTCAGATGGCTTTTCCCGGCCATCTCAGTCCTTAGCCCGCCTATACTATGGGAGGTTCTTGAATTGTACTATATATCCAAAGAATAGCCATGATGTAGTTACCAGTTTATGCTCCTCATCCCACAGACCCTATGATTATTGTAATCTTTAGATCATAGCCTGAACAATATTACCCAGAGAAACAGATCCTAGTATGTATGCAGAAACTATTTGGATACAGCAAACATCTTGGAAGTTTACCGCTTTGTCAGGGGCTAGGTTTATATGTCTAAAGGATCAGTAAGATTGTTTCAGATATATATTGGGAAGGAAAAACACTGTACTCAAGTTATATATATATTAGAGCTTTTCTGGGGGAGGGTTCTGTTAAAGTTATTAGAATTTCAATCAAAACATTTCTCTCCATAAAGTAGATAGGCAGATATTTAATTCTACTACTATAGAATACACAAGTATGTGTTCAAAAGAATTGTGTACTGTAGCCTTTAGATCAATCAGATACTAGGTCAAATTAAGCAATTAGTTAAGCATTTAAATCCACGAGACTTCAACTTGTGCTGAAGTGCTTTTGTGATCTGGACCAATAGCTATTTTATGTTTTTGTTCATGCTGTTATACTACATGGTGTCTTTTAAAGAAATATAAGGTTATTTCCTTTTGTGTAAATAGTATTTCTTCATGATACTAAGCAAGATAAATTTTTGTGGAACAAGAAGTACACTTCATATAATTATCTATTACAGAAATGAAACTTACAGAAATTAGTTTACTAGAAATTCCTTTAGTGTTTTCCTACTGAAAAATAATAACTGAATAGCTAAAAAAAAAGAGTTTAAGAACATTAATCATTCACTAGACCTTTAGTGGGACTATGTGTTTAGAGTTAAGGGAAGGAACACAAAATTGCTGAACATAGGACAAGACAATTCATGTGAGTTAAATGTGTTTTATTTCTGCCACAAGAAAACAAAATATGAAGCAAATTGTTTATCCTATAGTTTAAATCTTGAGAAGCAGCCTCTATTTGTGTATTCAGATGTCCAAATTAATGTAAAAGAGACCATCAGTTTGGAAAAATCACTGTTCCCCTTTCTGAACTCCCTTTACCGTAAATCCAGAAGTTTAAATATAGCTTTTTTTCAAAGCTTCAGACATTTTTCTTTATTCTCAATGAAATTGCTTGTCTGTACTCAGCACATTTATTTGTACCTGAATCCATTTGCTGGAATCATATTAACAGGGCTTTTTTGTTGTTGCTGATTATAAAAGATTTTGAAGTACCTGTGCTTTTCTTTTCCTTTTAGCTTTGAAAAATATTTGTCCTTATTTCAACAAGTTCAAATATCTCCAAGTAGTGTAAGGTTTGCTTAAGAATGTTTGATCTTATGAAAGGAAGTTCTTTGATCAAATAGGCGTTTTAATGTTGTTTGGGTTCTTATTTCAGAAATTATTTAAATGCAACAAAATGAAGCTAAACTGCATAAGACAGCTTTGTAAACTGTCTGCATTCTAAGTCTCAAATAATACATTAAAGTCTATGTTAGAATTAATGGATTGTTATCCAGGAAATGCAAAGAAGGAAGAAAGAAACTAAAAAGGACAGCCTATGTTATGCTCCTGCGATAATTTCTGTAGTAAACCAACTGCAGATATACAAAGAAAAGAATCATTCAGATGAGAAATAGAAAACCAGTGGTTTCTTTAAAGAATTTTATTGGGTTTTTAAGGTAATTTCTATAATGAAAAACAACTTTAGACCTGACACAGTAACACCACAGCTTATATTACAGGGTAATTGACAAGAATCTCGATTATTATGCTGATAAAGTCAGTTCCAATGTCCAAGCTGTTCTATACATGAGGATAATTTTTCCTAGGGCTAGAGAATGAATTTTCTTCCCAGGAAAGAATGTGCAAATGCATCTAGGATGTCAGCGGCCTTTGAGCCACTGACATAGTTTGTACAACTTCAAGTGCTCAAAGAACCTTTAGCAGGTTCACAAGCAATAATTATCTTTGCAGTTCAAAAGTGATATCTTCCCATAAGAATGAAGGTATGAAAAATATGTCAAGTAATCAATGTTACAACATTGATCTAAAAGCCTAATACCACTATACATAAATTTATGATGTATTTAACACATAATGGCATAATAATTTACTTTTTACAGTAAATTATTTAAGGTGAAAAAATAATTTTTAAGGATTTCTTTTAAGAATCATTGATAAAAACATGTTGCTAAGTTGTGTTGAGATGTAGGTTCCCCTAATAATGTCAGTGTTTTTAAGACTTCCCAGAATTACTACATGTTCACAATATAAACAACTTTAAGGGAACAGATTAAGAGAGAACCATTTTTCAGTACTGCACATAGTAGTGATTAGAGCTTCTCACAGAGAGCCAGGTAGTCTTCGATCAAAAGCTGCTTTCATTTAGGCAAAGGAGTAATTTTGTCTCTCAGGTCTGAAGTTTTTATCTGCCCTGTGAAATAGTTGTCTTGGATCAAGCTAAATATCAAGAAAGAATCATGGCTGAAGTCTAAATAGAGGATGTGGATTTTTCTGGATCACAGTGGAAAGTCCATTGGAAAATTAAGGAATAGGTTTTATTCTTGAATCATCATTTCCAGGTTTGCAATTCAGGGAGATTTCTGTTCTAGGTGTAGAACTGTGGTATAGAGTCCTTCTTTAGGTACCTTGATCATGATGTGCCTTTCAAGTACTGCACGTGCTCACTTCCAGGCTGTCATGCCTTCCTGGTGGTCTTTTTTGGTACTCTGCTTAAGGGCCAAACACTGACATGCCCAGGGGTGAAGTTAGAGTGTCACCGGAAACGCTACTGTGCTTCTTGAATCTTGGTTATATCAAGTGTGAGAGAATGAGACCTATATGTTTTTAGAGCTGAATAATTATTGATGGCACTTCAATTTCTCTGTCTTTTCACCAAAAGCATAATGTTTTTAGTCTCTGTGAAGCACAGTGCAATATGTTGCTGTTTCTGTTGGATCTTCTTTAAACATCTCTTATTTAATAAAACAGGAGATATATCTAATTATATTCAGGGAACCACTACCCCAGTTTCAACTGTTACTTCAAAGAAGAAACTAGCAACTTTAAATCTTTCATCAAAGATTCACTGCAGTCTGAAGGTACCTACTGAAAGAAAATTATATATCCATTATTTCACCACAGTGCATACTAAATGATGCTTAAAAGTCACATGCAGTCCTATTACCATAGATGTGCAATTAGTCCAAAAGAAATATATAATTAAGATACAATTTCATTTATGTATGAATCCAAACATATGAATATGGTAATCCAAAAAGGAGTTTTAGCAACACTTTTTATTAAGTATATTTTCTCCCCTTCGATATTGCAGACTAGTCTTGAAGTGGGATATGGCTGTGTTTTGGTCACTGTAATTCAGTTACATTTATGTAATGCTGGGTTGTCTATAACTTCCTCACTTTATAATTTGCTTTTAGGATTTGGATAAACCTTTAGTGAAGCTGCTAGAAAATAAATTTCCCAACTGACTTCTCAAGCTATAATTGTACATCAACAGCAGAGAGATGTTTTTTCCTTTTTTGCTACACCATGAACTATGTAGAGGTACTGAAAGCACCGAATCTCAGAATAATTTGGTTTGGAAGGGACATTCAAAATTCAAGCCTGAATCTCCCCTTTTTTTAGTTTAAAACCATCACCCGTCTCCTATCGCAATAGGTCCTGCTGAAAACTCTCTCCACATCTTTATTACAGACCTATTTTAAGAACTGAAAGGCTGCATAAGGTCCCCCAGAATTTTTTCTTCAGGCTGAACAACCCCAACTCTCTCAGCCTTTTCTCATAGGAGGGATGTTCCACCCCTCTGATAATTTTTGTGACCCTCCTCTGGATCCTCTCCAACAGGTCCATGTTTTTTCTGTACTAAGGACTCCAGAGCTGGCTGCACTACTCCAGGAGTAGTCTCGCCAGAGCAGAGGTGCAGAATCACCTCCCTTGACTTTAAATAAATAGAAGACACGAAAGCCATTTTCTCCTTCTCTATGCTCCTAGTTTAGATCTGAATTTAAATTCTTCCCTGTCTTTGAATTTGTTTCATCAGCTGGTAAATTATCAATAACCTGTATCATTTGTCTACTTGGTTTCACTGTTTTAAAAACAGTTCCACAGCAGTTTTGAAATATAGAATCATAGAATCATAGAATAGTTAGGGTTAGAAAGGACCTTAAGATCATCTCTTTCCAACCCCCCTGCCATAAGCAGGGACAACCCACACTAAACCATGCCACCCAAGGCTTCATCTAACCTGGCCTTGAACACTGCCAGGGATGGAGAATTCACAACTTCCCTGGGCAACCCATTCCAGTGCCTCACCACCCTAACAGGAAAGAATTTCTTCCTTATATCAAATCTAAAATTCCCCTGTTTAAGTTTGTATCCGTTACCCCTTGTCCTGTCACTACAGTCCCTAATGAAGAGTCCCTCCACACCATCCCTATAGGCCCCCTTCAGATACTGGAAGGCTGCTAGGAGGTCTCCAAACAGCCTTCTCTTCTCCAGGCTGAACAGCCCCAACTTTCTCAGCCTGTCTTTGTATGGGAGACGCTCCAGTCCCCTGATCATCCCCGTGGCCCTCCTCCGGGCTTGTTCCAACAGCTCCATGTCCTTTTTATGTTGAGGAAACCAGAACTGCACACAATACTGCAGGTGAGGTCTTCATGAAAGCAGAGTAGAAGGGCAGAATCACCTTCCTTGACCTGCTGGTCATGCTCCTTTTGATGCAGCCCAGGATACAGTTGGCTTTCTCAGCTGCAAACACACTGCAGTCAGCTCATGTTCATTTTCTCATCGACCACCACCCCCAAGTCCTTGTCTGAAGGCTGCTCTGAATCTCCTCTTTGCCCAACCTGTAGCTGTGCCTGGGATTGCTCCAACCCAGGTGTAGGACCTTGCACTTGGCATGGCTAAACTTCATGAGGTTGACACCAGCTCACCTCACAAGCGTGTCAAGTTCCCTCTGGATTGCATTTTGCAATTACCATATTACACAGAAGCTGTGGGGATGATACAATGTCTATGATGCAGTCCCAGGCTAGGTTTCAGGCTTCATGCAAAGGGGTCATGGACCAGACTGAATGTCCACAGCTTTTGCACAAAAGATGTGTCTCTACACCACTTCGCCTCAGCACTGATGAGTTTCCTCCTACTTTTGATCCTGTAAACAGGAAGCTAATCCTTGATGAAAAAAAAAAAAAAGGAATCACTCCTTGCCTTAGGATCACAACTTCATTATCTAGTTAAATTGCATGATACTCCATAGCTTTCTTTGGAGCTGCCATATTGCACAACCTCTTACTTTCCACTGTTCAAGTTGACAGCCTGAACTCTAGGCATCCTTCATCCAGATTCACAAAATACTCTCCACAGTTTTTTTTTAACAGTACCCAGCATGAAAAGTATAGGGCAATCAAAAGTTTTTCACCAGTAGCAAATTTAGGTGGAAAACAAGTGAGTAAAATTTATTGGATAGCTTCAATCAGATGAAAGAGGTGTGAGAATTGTGGAAGATTATGTTGTTTTATTTTAAAAACCAAACAAGATACTATAATTCCTATTTCAGAACGATCACTTTTTGGCAATTTACGGCACTTTAAGGTGTGACATTTGAAGTGTGAGGACTGTGTTATGATATACCGTCCTTTTAGGCTGCATGAAGTTTGTGTTTGTTTTATTTTGTTGTGTTTTTTTGGTTTGTTTTTTTGGGTTTTTGTTTTTGGTTTTTTTTTTTTTTTTTTTTTTTTTGTTTGTTTTTTTGGTTTTTTTTTTTTTTTTTTTTTTTTTGTTTGTTTTTTTGGTTTTTTTTTTTTTTTTTTTTTTTTTGTTTGTTTTTTTGGTTTTTTTTTTTTTTTTTTTTTTTTTGTTTGTTTTTTTGGTTTTTTTTTTTTTTTTTTTTTTTTTGTTTGTTTTTTTGGTTTTTTTTTTTTTTTTTTTTTTTTTGTTTGTTTTTTTGGTTTTTTTTTTTTTTTTTTTTTTTTTGTTTGTTTTTTTGGTTTTTTTTTTTTTTTTTTTTTTTTTGTTTGTTTTTTTGGTTTTTTTTTTTTTTTTTTTTTTTTTCACAATCTTAAAACATTCTGGTTATTTCCATCAAGAAAATTAAACAAAAAAGGTGCTTCCCCTTTCTGCCTTCTATGACAGAAAAGAAAAATTGCTGTCCAAACCAGCAGTGTAAAAACCCTTCAAAACCCTATGGCCTTTTCGTATACACCTATGCCTGTCCCATAAACTTTAGTTTTGCTGTAAACATGACAATTTCTTGTTCACATGTTAGGTGAAAATTGATGTGCATTTATGGCAGTACATAAAGGGAAACATCGAGTTGTTTGATCATTTCAGTATTTTATAGTAATGTAGAAATGGGCTGCCACTTACTGTAAAATTGAATCATCATTTTGCCTCAGAACAGATTTCTGTGACCTTTTTATCTGCTAGAAAATATAAATAATAATCCATTAGAGATGTCATCCCGCCATGAATTCTCTTAAACAGATTTTATATGATGGGTTAAACTTTCACAGAGAAATCTCTTATTTTCATGGATGACCTACTCTGTAGCTACATTTGGCACAGATTATTGATTTTTTTCATGTGTCAAGGGCGATATGAGACACTGCTGTGTAGTTAGATTAATAGATCTAATCCTTTGGGACTTACTGACATGGTCAGTCTACACCAATGTTACATTTAATATTGAAGCTGAGTTGCTGTAGTATTTTATTCATGTATTTTCAAGAGCTACATAACTCTCAGGGTCTTTCCTCCTCATGAAAATCCTGTGAATTCACTTGGAACTAGCGTAAGAGGTGAAAAAGTGTTTCCATTACTTGCAGATGAATCAATGTCATATTGAATGTGTGTATTTGAAAGAGGCAGTCTGTGGATAAATACATTGACATTTTTTAAAGTGCTGGAACAGTTGTACTTCCTCCTTGCAAGTGGCAGTGAGAAGTCCAGAATCTAAACCACTTTTTTTCTTTCCCTTCCATAACCATACCTGCCAAAATTCTTCACAAAGGGTGGACAGAAATGAGGTAAATTATCTCTAGATCAGCTTTCAGACTGCAGGTTTGCTTTAAGAACTTAGCCTGTGGAAATGTCAGGGTTGCTTCCATGTTTACTGGTCCACTGGTATCATCCACATCAAAAATAGTCTCTTTAAAAGTACAATGATACCTTTCTTCACTGATTGCCTATTCCATCAATTTGAGTGTGGTTTGACAGTAGAAACAAGATGTGTCCTGTTCATTTACCATTGAAAACATTACTTAGATTGTGCCTGTGTTGTTACCTGTGCCACTTCATAGCTTTCATATTTGCCTTTAGTGACATGAAGCACCTTTTCACCTGTGCTGAATGAAGAGTTCTGTCAGAATATGAAATAAGAATGCTTGTTCTCAACAGTTTTTTCTGAAGTAATGGCAGAAATATCAATGTCCTGCAATGCCCTGAGACATACACTACTGAAAAAAAAGTAATTAATAACTTATAGAATCTGAATAAGATTGATAAAATGAATTCACCTGATTTAAAAAAAATGTCAGATGCACTTTTACTATAAATGCAAGCAGTTGTGCAGCTGAATACAAGTTATAAATGACAAGGTACTGGTTATATGAAACTAAATTTAAGGATGAAGATACTTTTTGTATTATAAGATATTCTAGGATTGTGAACAATTGTATGTAAAGAGCAAATTCATAGTTTCCTTGGAAGTCAAGATGAGGAAGTAATCTGCATTTTTTCCTTTCCCATTCAGATTAGAAGATGGGGAATAATGGCTTTTGTAACACGTTTTGAGACCTGACATTTGAATTTCATGTTGACAATAAATTGCAAAACAATAGAAATCCTTATACAGTGTGATACTTATCAAATGGCTTATGAGATTTTCATTCAATAAATGAATTCTACGAAAACAAATAAACACAGGACATATTAAGCTGTATTTTTAAACCACAGAAAGTAGAAATATTTGTTTGACAATTTAAAAGTCAAAATAGTGGGTTTACTTATTTTTGTTGTGTGAGGTAGAAGTCTATGTAACACCAGACTGAAAATTCAGCTTATAATGGAGGTGACTCATTAAAAAAGAGTTTATATAATGCAAGACTGAATACAATTTGTTAACAGATTTCTTATTCGTGAATATAGGTACTGCTAAACATGTACTGCATGCAGGCAGGCAATTTGTGAAACTGTAGCCCAGACTTGCAGTTCACAATGCAAGAAGCAATTTTCAATCCATTCCTAAAAGTAAAAAGGAAATATGGTCATTACAAGTCCTGAAAGACTAAGAATGACTACAAAGGAATTCAAAATCCACAATGGCTTTTGTATGGCTTTCGTGAGCCTGATTAGTCTCTCAGATATTAGAGCAACATTCATAAAATTGTTAGAAAAACGTTGAGGGCTGTCCAGTGGTGGAGCCAAGAGATCAATTTGACTGACGTTCAGTGTCTGGAGGCACTGAAGAACTATCAACCCTAACATGCAACAGAACCAGGTCCTTTCAAAAGTGGGCACACTGAATACTGAGAATTCCAGCTTATTCAGCCTGTGGTAAAGCCTCAGAATTACAGAGTCCCAATGAGAAAGTGAAGCAGTTTTGACTGTTTCCTATTAAAAATAAACCAAAGCAAACAAATAAAACAAAACCAAATAACAAAAACACTTAAACTTCTTACCAAAGCCATTGAACTAATGTGCTACAGAGTCCTTTTCAAATACTTCCTACATGCTTCTCATTCATTCTTTTCCACTGCTGAGATTTCTTCTTATTTATTTATATCTTCAGTGCCTACGGAGATGAAGCATGTGATTGGAATAGAAATGACAATAGAATGTGGGATCTGGCTTTATTTTTTTCTTGTTTAATCAATCAGAAGTCTGAAGTGTTTTGTTTTGTTTTGTTTTTTAAATAAAATAAATTTTAAGATGTCACATTTTCCTGCAAAGTAAAGCTTTAAAAAAAGGACACATTTTCAAGTGTTACCAATCTGGAAATCTAGGTTTTGTGACAGAGAAAATACAAAATATTCCCTTTCATCATCAGATACAAATTCTAACAGAAATTCAAACCACAGTTAATTAGCAGTGGTAGAAGAAAGGCCAAAATTTTTTGGTTTAGAATTGTCTGTTTCTGCTTATTGAAGCAGGATGGTTAATGATGGCAAGAATCATGCCAACATTAAAATTTTTGTGTAAAATGCCTGTGAGCAATGCTTATCTGGATGATGAAACTAAGGTAAAGGCTTTCCATCCTTATTCTGCAACTGCATAAGCAAGTTGCAGAAAAATCACATAGCAAAAAAGCATGCCCTAATCTGGCTTTGTGGATAACTTCCATTGACTTGCTTGCACATGGCCGCCTGGAGGGAAATTCAAGAACTTCAAAGTCAGTCACTGCTATTGGTCACTCTTCTGTGTCTTGTGCTGATGAATGTCTTAATTAGGTAGGCAGTCATTATAATAACCAGATTTTATGCTTGTTTCTGTAAAAGCCGTTTTATACATAGTACTTATTTTTCCAATAGTGTGATATAATGAGGTTTTAATATAATCTGGCTTTAATGTAATTCTTAACTTCAATTCTCAAGGAAAAAAAAGTCAAGGAAGTACAGCTGGATGCCATTAAAAAAAAAAAAAAAAAAAAAAAGGAAAGAAAAATTTAGAGTAAACACATCTGAAGTGGTAATGAAAGGAAATGTGTTACTGTGTATGTTTGAGAATCTTGCTTAATGCTGGTGAATGAAGACAAAGTCTTCTCACATTTCTACAAAACTATTGGTTGCTAAAAAAAAACCCCAAAACCAAAAAAACAACTTAGGNAAGAAAAATCTTTCACAGAACAGACATAGATTGTAAAGTGTGGGGTTACAGAACGTCATTTCCAGAGTACTTCGTATGTTGTGCAGTTGCTTAAAATCAGATGAAAACAATAAGACAGAATAAAAACCTCTTCTATGATTTGCTAGGAATGTAGGTTAGATACTTAATTACTAAAATAACTTGCTTGTTGAAAAAAAAAATAAAAATCCAGGGCAAGATTTACCAAAAATTCTACACTATCGACGGAACACTGAAACAAGTGCTTTATTTAGACTTGTCCTCATAACTCTAGTAAATATTAGTCTTACGCTGAATAATTCAGAAAATTTAACTCAGTATGCTCTTCAAATATTCAAAAGGGGATAAAGACAAGAGGAGAACTGCAGTAGGTGCAACAGCAAGAAATATTACAAATCTTCTGGGACATTGCAACAAGAAAAGAAAATGTCTTTACAGGCCATGAGGCACTTCAGCATTTCTGTCTGTAACAGTGAAAACAAGGAGGCTGGAAAGGGTTGTGAAGTCCAACAGATATGTAGATTGAGTGACTGGGAATCCTAAAGACTGCTAGAAAATTGAACTGTATCTATGAAGGTGTTTGATAGGGTCCTGTTTGATAGATATTCAGGAGTGAGACTACATTACCAGCCTCCTCACCTTGCCTTGTTTGATCAGGCATGGAACACACTGAGGATAGAGCTGCATGTTTCAGAGAACATTTTCAATTTATTGTGGTTTAATCTGAGAATATGTTTTATTTTCCAAATTTTCCTTCCAGCAAGCTATTCCAAGAGATTCATAGGCAGAAATCAGTAAAAGTATGTATTATATTAAATACAATATTCTTCTAACTCTGTTTTTTACCTTTAGTGTAGTGTAACTTGAATGGATTTCATATGGTATAAATATTGAACAATTATTTTTTAATGCAGAGAATTTTGGTATTAGAAAGTTATCTGATAACTGTTAGGTTGCCACAGATTTTAAAACCTGGGATGAAACAAAGTCAGCTTCAGTAACATTTTCAGCTGTGACACAAGGATGCTATAAAGTTAATTGGCAATAGAAAAAGAAGTTCTTACAAAATCCAAATATCATTTTATCATTGAAACCAAAACAACTGCAGCATTACCCTGTAAAGCCATGTATTGATTTTCAACTTCTATTATTACTGCGCTTTACCTTCCTTTGATTCCAGGTCATCTCAATTTTCAGAAAGATCTCAGGTCAAATACAGATTTACTCTTCCCTCAAAAGCAAAAATGAAGGCTTAGATATGTACACACAAAGACTAAATGCATAAAAGAAATTCTTATGTCACAATTTGTGTTTGTACTTTACTCTTATAGCATAATTTTATTGACAACTATTAGAGTAGATTATGGGTATATGAGTGCAAACAGGGAAAAGCACGTAAGTCATCCACCTGTACAGCACTGTAACTTCATATGGCATCCTTTAACCCCGTAGGTGCTTGAAGATACAAAGAGAAGGAGAAGTACTCTGCTGGGTTGGGAAAATGTTTTCAGGAGAAGTGCAACAAATAGGATTTAATAAAGGAGAAGTGAAAAATAAAATTACTTTAACATCTGGTTTAGAATTCTATTTATACTGAAGATATTGCTGTATTACATTAGAACATACCTGCCTTATTCAAGGCCAGGTTTCCACTAAGCTAAATACAAATATACATACCCAAAGGCATTAGAGAGAATAGGACAACTTATGTATCAATACTTACAGTTTACAAAATAAAAATTAATTAAAAGTTCCAATAATTCCCTGAAAGGTAGGCCTTGAAAAAACTTCAACAGTCAACAGTAAATTTTAATAACAGAACAGGTTCTGCAGCCTTTATTAATAATAAGTCTATTATATGTTTAAAATTCTTTTTCTTTTTTGGTATAAGCGTGGCCAGATGAATATCTTGTGTTAGAAATTGCTAAACTTTTTTTCACTGTCTACTAAGTTCAAAATATCCAAACTACTTTTTCTTGCATCCAGAAATATGGGATCACATTGAGACACACCAATCCAATCAGTTTTATCCCTACAGATAATAAACTTACAAGGTATGAAAAATTGCCCTTTTTAAGTTTTTATTTTACAGTCATAACTTCATGGGTAGTCCAAGCAAACCAATATGGTCAGAAGTGAACATGGAACATGTGTAAGCAATTACCAGTAATACCAACATGGAATTTATGGTGTAGCTCTAAAAAAGTATTTCAGATGCATCGCTGCATATGAGTGAAAGCAATAAGAAGAATCTCATATAGAATAATCACAAAGTCTGTTTTCTCGTTTTCATGGACAGGGATCGTTTACATGCTGTGTTCTCCTTCTCTTGTCAAAGTGGCATCTAACCTAGAGGGAACTTATGTTACAAGCCAGTAAACATATCAACTCCTTTAAGGCTAGCATATAGGTAAAAAAAAGGTGTTGTGTCAACACCCAAGTAATACAATGCACTGTCCTGGATATTCCTGTAGTACAGAGCATGCACATGCTTGCTCTACGGTTTCTCTATTCACACAACCTCTCCAAAAATGCTTGCCACATGATTTTAAGCTGACTATAATGAGTCCAGCTTTACATTTGTAATTGGTGTTTCACACAGATGAGTTCAATTTAGTTCTGCGGTCTGGTTCAGGGCTGAGTCATACCAAAGTGTCAGCTGCTGAAACACTTGTACCACTGCTTATGAAGGTGAGACACCCACTGGCACTGACCTTTCTTGTTTGTGAGACATAACAGCCAGAGCTGGCAGCAGTACCGTCCGTATTAGAAAATGTCAATAGATATCTTGCTGTTAGATTCACAGTCTATTTGTACAACCTTTAATCAGTATTAGACATGACATAGGTCAATGCAGTATCTTTGGCACTCAGATTCAAAAGCTTTACTTCGAAAACATTACAACACAAATCATACATCTAAATGTTTATCATTCCAAACATGAGGTGACTATGTTTTGAAAATGTCAGAAGGATCTATATCTTGTTTTCTTTCCCTTTTAGAAAGCTCTAGCTAAAATGATTTCACATGGCTGATTTTTTTCTTTTGGGAGGTGTCTCTTCCACATACACAAACACAACTGTTACTCCTTTGGAAATAATCTCCCTTGCAAGTTATTCTCTAATAAAATATTCTCTTATAAAATTCTATTAATTCCTTAAAGAGATCATTGTTTCTGGTGGATGTATTTTTTTTTTTTTTCCAGTCATTTGGAGTGTCTGGTACATACTTCAGGTTCTATAGACAGTCTTTCCACTGCAAATACATGCTGTGTATTGGAATTCAGGTACATATATTAGAGGCAAGATGTAGATTTAGGCCAAGTATTTAGAAAACGAAACATTCATAAATATTAAAAAAAATTAAAACATCTAATTGTAAATTCTAATACAATCCTTATATCTAAGAAAGTGTTTTGTATTGTGTCCATGCCTCTACCAAGAGTTCATGATTTATTATTGCTTCGTCCATACAGTGGAGATACTTACATGTACAATTTTCTTAAAAGCTCTTATAAATCTGTCAATGTAGTGAAGTTCATTATTTCTTTTCAATGAAAATAAAAACTTTAACAGTTACTTCTGCTTATTAGTGTAGAATTCTGCCTTTGAATAACAAGAGCATAGACTGCTGTCTGGAAGCTAAGGATATCAATAAAGAGGCTTATTTTTCAGGACTCCAGAATTATAAACCAGCTGTAGTTACTATGCCAGTGAGAAATAAAAGAGGAATTTGTGGGTCTGATGCTGATCTCAGTTGCTCCACTGGCATCCATGTAGTGCTTAGGGAATATAATCAATACCAACTCCACTGTGAAGACTGCAGTACTAAAGCAGGAATTGCAAATATCTGTGTACAACATTTTCCTGAGGTTTAGCCATAAATTTGCTATAAACTGGTTTTGGTTGTGTTTGTTATGCCTGTTTTTTACTTGATCATACTGCCACAGTAAAGGGAAAGTGTAGTGTTCCTTTGAAGAAGCAAAAAAGACGCAGGTAAGTTGCAAGCAGTAATGAGCATTCAACACTGTCCCACATGACATCCTTGTCTCTAAATTGGAGAGACATCAATTTGATAGATGGACCACTCGGTGGATAAAGAACTGGTTGGATGGCCACACACAAAGAGTAGTGGTCAATGGCTCAGTGTCATCCTGGTCTTGTTCACCATCTTTGTTGCTGACATGGACAGTGGGATTGAGTGTGCCCTCAGCAAGTTTGCTGATGACACCAAGCTGTGTGGTTCGGTGGATATGCTGGAGGGAAGGAATGCCATCCAGAGGGAACTTGACAGACTTGTGAGGTGGGCTGGTGTCAACCTCATGAAGTTTAGCCATGCCAAGTGCAAGGTCCTACACCTGGGTCAGAGCAATCCCAGGCACAGCTACAGGTTGGGCAAAGAGGAGATTCAGAGCAGCCTTCAGACAAGGACTTGGGGGTGGTGGTCGATGAGAAAATGAACATGAGCTGACTGCAGTGTGTTTGCAGCTGAGAAAGCCAACTGTACCCTGAGCTGCATCAAAAGGAGCATGACCAGCAGGTCAAGGAAGGTGATTCTGCCCTTCTACTCTGCTCTCATGAAGACCTCACCTGCAGTATTGTGTGCAGTTCTGGTTTCCTCAACATAAAAAGGACATGGAGCTGTTGGAACAAGTCCAGAGGAGGGCCACGGGGATGATCAGGGGACTGGAGCATCTCCCATACGAAGACAGGCTGAGAAAGTCGGGGCTGTTCAGCCTGGAGAAGAGAAGGCTGTTTGGAGACCTCCTAGCAGCCTTCCAGTATCTGAAGGGGGCCTATAGGGATGGTGTGGAGGGACTCTTCATTAGGGACTGTAGTGATAGGACAAGGGGTAACGGACTCAAACTTAAACAGGAGAGGTTTAGATTTGATATAAGGAAGAAATTCTTTCCTATTAGGGTGGTGAGATGCTGGAATGGGTTGCCCAGGGAGGTTGTGAGTTCCCCATCCCTGGCAGTGTTCAAGGCCAGGTTAGACGAAGCCTTGGGTGGCATGGTTTAGTGTGGGTTGTCCCTGCTTATGGCAGTGGGGTTGGAACTGGATGATCTTAAGGTCCTTTCCAACCCTAACTATTCTAAGATTCTATGATTCTATGCAATTAGTCTCTTGTGACTAGGTGCCTGCAATGTGGATGTCTGCTTTTCAGCTTTTAGTCTGTGGAAAGAAAGAAGTACTTTTAGGATGCAGTCCATCTGACTGATTTCAGATGTCCGTTTCAGGATGAGATAGATTGCTCTTCAGAAAAGCCTATCAGCTGTAAAGGAAAGCTAGACAGTTGTTTCAGCAGCATAAATCTGCATTATAGATACCTATGTTTTGTCAGATGAATCCCACTGATTGTCTACAGGGAACTGAAAGAGCCAGAAATTTTTTTTATTGTAACAAAACCTTTTGTTCACTGTTAGACCAATATGACTCTCAAACTGATTATGGTAATTTAGATTGAGTTTCTTTGCACTGTTAAACTTAATAGAAGACAGGAAGTGTAAGACAAAATAGAAGAAAGGCTGATATAGTATTAAGCATGCAATCATTCCTACACAAACTAGCAATGCAGTCAGCTGAGTGTATCTGGGAGGATTCTTTCTTACGCCATCTCCACAGGGGTTTTCACAGTTGCAGAAATGAGAAGGCTTCAAAACGGACAATGAGAGAGTGGGAACTCTATATAGGATGATAACCCAGCATGTACCCCAGAACTAACATAATATGGTGGTGTAGGAGGTCGTTTTGATTTGGTGTGCAACGTAGTGTGGTGCAGATATTCCTGAGAGAACCATGCTCAATGCAAGCCAAGTGACAGACGATGAATGTCACATCAGGCTGTGGCTTGTTTATGCAACTCTGGCTCTTTGGGAAGCTGAGCCAGCACTTAGCACTGCAGTGAAGTACATGCAGATGTAGCTCCACTGCAGCTAGTTCAGGAATTTCTTTATTCTGCTTCAGTATACCTATAAAGATTCTCACAAAGTAGGAACAAATAGTTGTGATACCCCATGTCTCTTCAGCACTGAAGGTTGGACTGTGATTTGTAAGGAAGGTCCAGGTTCTAGACATCAATGAATTATCCAGACACGAGAGTTAAAACTCCCTGATTCTTGTAAAACTCCATAAAATCAGATTCATAATTCTTTATTTCTAGTATAAATGCATATCAGCATTAAGAGCTTAAATTTTGTGGACTGGAAGACTTTTGAAAGTCCAATAATACAAGTCCCCTCAAAACCAGATATGTCTGAGAAATTTAGACATGATTTAAAGTACACTAGTTATGCTTTTCTGCATTCTGAATGAATCTTGTTAACTCAGAGGAATTTCAAATTCTGTGCACAAAAGTAAGAACAAAAAGGAGACTATTTTCTGTATACTTAATTATGTAGGGATTTTTAGCACTGGATATGTTATACACATATGTCTAGTATATATGTAATTTTGCTAGAACTGTATTTACATAGATATGAGTCTGAGTAAACCTCTCTGGAGATATTTAGATATGTCTTAGAAAAAGGACAATAGAATCAAATCTAGCTTAAAATTTCACTTGTTTTCCTTTTTTTTTTTTTTTTTTTTTTTTTTTTT